>PITA01014981.1:0-51649 GCA_004023965.1 Spilogale gracilis | reverse complement strand
AGTTTTTGGTGCTATAGTAAATGGAATCGATTCTCTGATTTCCCTTTCTATTTTTTTGTTGTTAGTGTATAAGAATGAAACTGATTTCTGCGCATTGATTTTGTATCCTGCCACATTACCAAATTGTTGTATGAGATCTAGTAGTTTGGGGGTAGAGTCTTTTGGGTTTTCCACATATAGTATCATGTCATCTGCAAAGAGAGAGAGTTTGACTTCCTCTTTGCCAATCCGAATACCTTTTATTTCTTTCTGTTGCCTGATTGCTGTTGCTAGGACTTCTAACACTATGTTGAATAGTAGTGGTGAGAGTGGGCATCCTTGCCTTGTTCCTGATCTCAGAGGGAAGGCTTGTCAGTTTTTCCCCAATGAGGATGATATTCGCTGTGGGTTTTTCATAGATAGATTTTATTAGGAGAAAACCTCTTCTTAACTAGGTATTGTGGTTCTTGTCACCATGTAACCTTGCCCTATGGGCTGCTCACATCTAGAGATTAGTTTCTGCAACACTTGCTGACTCACTCAAGGGCTTCCTCCTCAACTCCATGAGTGGCTAGACCCTACTTTTTCATTGTATTGATGATACACTTGTCACTGTCCTGGAGGGAGACCTCTCCCTTCACTAAAGGGGCGAAGTGGTTGTTTTCAGCTCATGAAGGAGCCAGTCCTTTGGAAGCATGGGAACCTACGGGAAGTGCTGATCCTCATGGATCAGAGCGCCTGGGACTCCAATGCCACGTTGAGGCAAATGGCCATCCGAGGACTTGGTAATACAGCTTTTGGAGCCCCTCATAAGGTAAAAGGAGTATGGGGCAGGGGGACATTTAAATAGAATTTAAAATAAAGGTTTACTAACCTATATCTTGTGGTTGTATAGAAATTAAGTAAAAATCCAAATAAATTGTTACGGTGGTGTGTCTCCAGTTGAAGAGCCTGTGACCCTAACTGAATTCTAATTTCCTTGCTGGGAGTCCCCTACCCTTGTCCACCTGCACTAGTACAGTTTTTGAAATTAAGAGACCTTACTTCAAAATAGGTGAAGAAGCATAAGCAGATAATATTAGAATCTATCATCAGAGGCCTGTACCACCTGGCCCGCACCGAAGTCGTCTGTGAAAGCTTGAAGGCTCTGAAAAAGATCCTGGAGCTGCTCACAGACCGAGACGTGAGCTTCTACTTCAAAGAGATAGTGCTGCAAACAAGAACCTTCTTTGAAGACGTAAGTGAACCTGTTTAGGAATCTTCCCTCCCCAAAAGTGAGTAAACAGAAAGAAATTCAGGTAGTGCGGCGTAGCAAGCAATGTCACGGTTCCATCTCTGCTCCTCAGCCTTCCCCCTGTGCATCCCCTCCTGGCTTCCTGGGCCTCCCTCTGCCTGAGGGTCCTCTCTGGTCTGGGAATCATGACTCTCTGAGCAGGTGGGGGTTCAGACGTGTTGGGAGAGAACCCTCAAACAATATGAAATGCAAGTTTGCAGGTAAACTCCCCAGCTTCCTCCCCTGTCAAAAGGATTGAGCCCCACTTGCCCATAAGGGAAATATGCTCCTTAATATTCCGTTTCTGTAGCTTTCCCCTCTTCCCTCATCCCCACAAGTTATGGCAGTCCTCAACAGAGAGCAAGGGCCAAAAAAAAAAAGGCCTTATCACCTGCAACGCTCTTCTTCACGTCCAAGATTCAAAGGTTCAGAATGCTTGTGTGGTTCATTTTATCCAGGAGTCAGGATCCACCTCAGTCAGAGAGCCAAAGCCTGCCCGAGCGTCTTTGCATAAATTAAGTTTTATGCACTCCTCCATGCTCCTCGGTTACATGTTGTCTATGGTGGCTTTCACACTTCATCTGTAGAATTGATTAGTTGTTACAGAAACCACATGGCCCCCAAAGTCTAAATTATTTACTGTCTGGCCTTTTACAGAAAAAGCTTCTGTAAAACCTCCAATCTAGTCAATAACCTAGAAATCAATTAAAAAAGAAAAAAGAGAGAGAGATCCGTGAGTGACCCCAGACAAAGGAAGGACATTTTCCTTTATGCTGTCCAGAAAAGTAGATTTATTATTTATTTTTGGTTTATTCATTGTCATCAATGTAAAAATCTATTTCCCCTCCAACTTATATCTATTTTTGTGACTGAAACTGGTTTATTCATGTTGTGTTGTCAGAAGAGATGGAAAACTGCTCGTTTCCTCCACCTCAGCATTAAGGCTTGATTAAATTACCTTTCTACCTTCCAGTCTCCAGACTGAAAAGTCTTCATTTCCTCCATTATTCATCATAAACCTAATTTTTCAGCTCTTTAAATATTTTACAAGCCAGTGACTGCATTGTGTCTCTAGATGTGGCCTGCAAAATACTGAATACAACCTGGAGAAAAATTACCTCTCATGTCTGATTTTTTCCTATTTATCCACTCTAATTTTTTTTTTAATCTTGCCCTTTCTTCCTGACTCTTTGGCAATGTATTAACCATATAGGCCTCTGGATTTTAATCAGCAATATACGCCCCCAGTCAATAAGTCTCCAGGTGTGTATTTTTCATATCAGTCATTCCCTTGCTCATCCAAACATGGCCTTTGAAAGCAGCTTTCTGCATGTTTCCAGCTACTTTCTCCAATGTATCAACATTCCTTTTAATTCTCATCTGGTCCTCAAAACCTCTTACTCAGCTCACACTCGATATAGTATCTTCTCTAAAATAACAAAGATGTTCTTTTTTTCATTACACAGATAATTGATGGCAGTCTGTGACAACAAGGGGCTAAAGTCACCCCCACTGTGCCCCACCTATTTGTTAGCTTCCCTAGGGTTATTGTGGGTCCGGTGACGGGAGTTCTCTTGGGTCTGAGCTTCCAATAATCACCCACGAGTTTTGTGGTCAAGATCATGTTTCTCAGTCTTATGCGGAAGAAAAAAACCTAAAGTGTTGCTCGGTAGCTAGGTTAGAACTTTCTCATCCCCAGTAGGTATCAGTTCCAGCTTATTTGTATAAAAGTGAAGTTTGATAAAAACTTAGGTCTTAGTAAGGACATGTTATTCATTCTCTGATAATGCTCTCTTCCCACAAATAAATTTAACTATACTTTATGAAACTTTGCCCCAATGGTTTTCTATAGATTAAGCATACAATTCTATAATCACCAAGTTTCTTTCTTTCTCCCTTTCTTTCAATATTTAAGTACGTCCTTATAATTCTCAAACATGGCAACACTTCAGTGAAATGGTAGAACAGAAAATATGGCTTCCACCCCATGCACTGGGCGCTGTTCATTCCCGTCCCTGAATCGACCTCGAGCAGTCACCTCACTGTGTGTGACTCCATTTTCTCAATTCAAAACAAGGGCACTAAATTCTAGTATCTCTCCCAGAACACACAGCATGTTCATTGCTGCTTTTCTGCTTTTTTCTATCATTCCTTGACCGATTATCATTAAGTCCCATCATTTGATCTCAGAAAATTTAAGAGATTTTGAAAAAAATAAATACCTTTCCACCTTTTTGGTGTTTTTTAATTGGTTTGTTTTATTTTTCTAGAAAGTGACATTGTAGGGCACCTGGCTGGCTCAGTTGGTAGAATACACAACTCTTGATCTCAGGGTTGTAAATTCAAGCCTCATGTTGGGTGTGGAGATTCCTTAAAAATAAAATCTTTTAAAGATAGATAGATAGATAGATAGATAGATAGATAGATAGATAGATAGATAGATAGATAGATATGGTTGCCTGGGTGGCTCAGTTGGTTAATCATCCAACTCTTGGTTTCAGCTCAGGTCATGATCTTAGGGTTGTTGAGATGAACCCCAAATTCAGCTTCGTGCTCAATAGGGAGTCTGCTTACGATTCACCTCCCTGTCTCTCTCCCTTCCCCTCTGCCCCTTCCTGGCTCATGCTCACTCATGCTCTCTCTCACAAATAAATAAATAAATAATCTTTTAGAATAATAAAATAGACCTTTTAAAAACATATCCTGACCTCATTCTTAGTACATTTAAACATTTCTACTTCCATTTCCATTATGTGAGCTCATGACTCATGTATTCATTTAACTTTTCTGGCCTTATCCCAACCAGCCACCTTTATATTTCTTGGAAAATCTTTATTAACTTCCTTTTTTATGGCATTTTTGCTTCTGTGCCTACTTCTGACACATTCTACCTTGTCATCAAAATTAATACTTCTCTCTTTTCTTTTCCTCATATTCATGGGGATACTTTTCATTGGCCCTTGTTTATTGCTAATCCAAAATAATATTCTGCTACTCAGGATGACTTCTCTCTTCATCCCTCTGCCTTTATATGGGAATTTTAAATGAGTTTGCTAGATCTGGAAGGAAAAAAAAATAAAGAAAAACCTCCAGAAAATCCATCAATGTTTTTTAGAACTTGGAATAGGAAAGTGTCTGGGATAACAGACAGCCATCTTTCTCCACCACCTCACCCTTTTCATTCCTAAAAATCATTGCCTACCGCCCGGGGCAACAAGCAAGGAAGTTCCAGCATTTCACATGCGCCAGCATCGGGCTAGGCACCTGTTTGTTTATTCTCTGTCTCTGAGACCGAGAACCCAAACTTCTGAGCTGTCTTTAATCCCACTAGAAAGTGTTAGAGGAGAGTCTTAGGCCTTGGGCAATTTAGATTAGAAGCCCCAGAATTCTGGGTTAGTGACTTCGTCAGGCTAATTTGTATAAAATACACAATAAGCAGGAACCCTCCCTGGCCCATTGCTGCCTGTGGTCTGTTTCCCTAGTCGCCACTCAAGGATAGAAACCAAGTCTCCAGCTCCAGAGCATCACTTAAACACCAGACCCGTGGTCTTTTAAACTCACAATGCGAGTGCAGAGCTGCTGGGAATGGAGAGCGCTCTTAGCGCACATAGGGGCTGTGAGAAGAGTGCACCAGCGCCTTCACTGCAGCCTCCCTCTGCTGCCATGGGGCAGGGCAGGGTGGGGGATGGCTGCTGGCCGGGAATGGCCTGGGAGGGGGACTCATTCGTGACATACATCTGTCATCACAGGAACAGGACGACGTGCGACTGACTGCCATCTTCTTGTTTGAGAATCTGGCATCCCTAACAGGAAGAAGGTGGAAGATTTTTTTTGCGGAAGAAATCAAAAAGAGCATGATTTCATTCCTTCTCCACCTCTGGGATCCCAATCCCAAAATCGGAGCTGTAAGTGACCTTTGCACAGACACCTGTACCTCCCCCTTCCCCTCTGTGACCAACAAGCGCCAGTAAGTCTGGTCTAGCTGTTCCAAAAGCCAGATCTGAGGCCACCTTCTCTCAACTAGACCTGAAAACTGCTTCTCCAACCCTAGATTCCTTCTTGCCTGCTCTCTCTGTCTGAGATTGTGCTTCAGTCTTTGAAACTGGAAAGGCGCCAACACTGACTTTAAACTCCTCAAATCACTGCTGTCCACTGCCACTCTCCCAACACTAGGCAGGATCCTTTCTTTCATGTAAGGGATCCAGGCTTGTAGCCAGTGACTTGAAACCCTCTGTTTCTTAGGCTTGCCGGGATGTCCTGATCATCTGCATCCCTTTCCTGGGCCTTCAGGAACTCTATGGGGTGTTAGATCTTCTCCTTGATGGTCAGGATCTACCAAGGGCCAGGGATTTCTACAGGCAATTCTGTGTGAAACTGGTGAGTGTGTCATAAATGCTGCCTGCAAACACAAGCCCATGAATGCAGGCGAAGTGCAGAAAGGCAAATGACACAAAAAGGGATCTGTGGTCACAGTCAGAACTCGGTAGGAAGGATCGCAACAATTCTTGGTGTCCTGACCCATTACCCTCCTCTCTTTCCCAAGTCCTGACTGGGATCTGTTCTTTGAGATTCCTGAAACACAATTGTTGATTCATCCCACAAGACCCAGTACTTTTCTTTTTTAAAAAAATTGATGTATTTATTTGAGAGAGAAGGAGAGAGAGAGTGAGCACACAGAAGGGAGGGGCAAAGGGAGAGGGAGAGAGAAACTTGGACCCTGTGCTGAGCGCAGAACCTGATGCGGGGCTCGATCCTTTGACCCTGTGATCAGGACCTGAGCCAAAACAAGAGTCAGTTGCTTTAATTGACCACACCTTCTAACCACCCCCTCAGTGCTTTTCTGATTAAATTCCGGTTGGAAATAACCATAAGACATCTTCCAATAGAGTAATTAATGGTTGTGCGAGTGTTCATAGCCTTTTAGTTTCCTTTTGTAGGACATACCAGATGCCAAATTTCATAATGGGTCACTTCCCAGTTGTCCTCTTTGTAATTTACATCTCTTTTAGGCAAAGAAAAACCAGGAAATCCTGTGGATCCTCCACACACACTCATTTACCTTTTTCAGCAGCAACTGGGAGATGATCCGGAGTGCCGCTGTCAAACTCACAGGTGAGGGCACAGCAGCACTCCCCACTCAGATGGGTCTGCTCCTTCCCATCTAGTCTGGCTTTAAGGGGAACTACTCCACCAGGAACATGGGTACGACTGGGATGACAACAACAATGACAACAAGTGCCAGAGGAAGTCGTTTTGTGTCTTAGAATATCTTTCCTCAAAGGGACCTGTGCAAATGAAAACTTGTAACATCTTCTGACTTCCCAATACCCCTTCTTCTCCCATTAGACCCCCCCCCTTCATGGGCCCTCCATGCCTTTTCTGGTTCCAAGTCATCGCATCTACTTTTGCCCTAGTCTTTGCCCCAACACTGCTGCCATGCCTAAATGTTTCCTCTGCTTAACATAAGCCCAAGTAAACCTTCTAAGCTCCGTTGAAGCTGAGAGCTTTAGCAGCTACATGACGCAGTGGAAAGTGTGTCAGTGAGGAGACCAGCCAATCTTGGCTCTACTATATGATTTAGGACAATTCACTTAACCTCTCTGTGTTGCCACTTTGTCTGATCTGTGAAATAAAAGAGGAACATAAGTGAATTCCTGAGGATCCTTCTATTATAAAATTCTAAATTTTATCATGACCCCTATACTAACTAATCTAGCCCCACCATGAGCAGACTTAGTCTCCTGGGCACATTTAAGACTGAGTTAAAATCTAAGGATTTCTTATTGGATCATATGAATGATCTCTCCAGCTACACTGGAAACTCTCTGGAGAAAAGGATCCTATCTTGCACACGTTTGAAACCCTGACAACAATTGGCCCCCCTGGGGAGGACACTGCATGGTATTTCCCAAGTACATGTTGGGTGAGGGACCACTTCCAAACATGGTACTCAAGACCCAAGACACATCACCCTGGCGTCATCCTGGGATCATAGAAAGAGTCAGGTAATTTGCTCATTCACTAGCCAGAGCACTTAACTTCTGACCAGGTGCAGAGTCCGACCTGACACACTTTTCATGGCTTCTTCCTCCATAATGAAATTAATATCTGTTTCCTCTGTTGATTTTAGATGCCATTGTTCTCAATTTGACCAACCAATATGTGCAGTTATTAGACAAAGAACAACTGACCACACGTAAGTACTAACCCTCGTTTCTGCTCAGCATATTATTAAAGACACATCTTTGAGAAAGAGAAGCTAATGTTGCATCCAGTTCCCTGTTAGCCCAGAAACTGAAAATCCTAGTACCTCATGACTGTCTCTAATGGTCCCTAGACCCTGGAATTTCTCCTGAGAATAAAGCAACCCCTAGCTCCAGCCCTTTGCAGGCGTCATTCCCAACAGACTATTATTTTCCGATTGCCTGTAAACCTACTGATTACAAGGTCAAGATCTTCTCTCCCGCTATTTCAATGTTAAATAAATTCTCAGCTTGCAGAGCCAAACCCTACCCATTGGGATAGAACATGAGCCCAGGGTCCCCAGGTTCACATAGAGATGACCCTCCACGTGGAGCCTCACGCTGTGGCACAGCTTGAGCCTCGCTTTCTTCGTTCACTAAGCTCGGATTTTCTTCCTGTGTTAGGGCTCCAAGCGCTTCGGCAAGACCCCTGCACCAGCGTCCAGAGAGCAGCTGAAGCTGCCTTGCAGACCCTCCTGAGAAAGTGTAAAGAGCTAAGCGTCTTTCTGTAAACCATCAGGAAATAAACGGCTAGGCTTTTTCTACAACTGACTCCTGTCTTGATCCTCACAACCTACAAACTGGCAACATCTTGAGGAAAGAGATGGTGCCCAGCATGGGGATCTTGAAGTGATGGTATATTCCTTACCCTCCAAGGTCTCCCTGCCGACTTCCATTAGTAAAAAGTAAATCCTCCTTGAGTGATAACCTGTGATTTGAATGGTGCCGATCACGTAGCTTTGCAAAGGTTACCCCTCCGTCTTGGGAAGCATATGTCCCAGCAGATCTCAGAAAATGACAGAACCTGAAACTATTCTGCTGCCATTAAGAAGAGGGCCTCTGCTTTTCCCACATATAGCCCTGTCCTTTATTATCTCTGCCAGCCTTGAATTACCACCCACAGTCTTCACTTTCTAAAAAGCAGTCTTATGATAAACTTTAACCTGTGTGTTCTTTCTCAGGTTGTAATTTTTCTGTCGAGACTATACCAGGTGCTTTTCTACAAAAGGGCCACTCTGACATTGTATTAAATCTCATGGTTTCTTTTCTATTGCTATCCCAGAGCATTCCTTCCTTTGAATGGCATGTGTGTATAGTTGTGTTTGTGGGTGGGTGTTGTGTGTGTTTGTGTGCATGTGTGTGTGTGCGTGTGTGAGCGTGGATGTGTTAGCTTTCCTCACAGGAAGGTTATCATAACTCCACACTCCTTTTTTTTTAATTTTTTAAATTTATTTTGTTTTATTTATTTATTTATTAACTTCACTCTCCACCTCTTTGGGGAAGCATCTTTTCTTCCTACAAGACCTTCTAAGAACCAAAGGAATCTTTTGGGTCTAAGAATTTGAACCGAGTCAATTTATTCATTCATTTAACAAATATTTTATTGAGTGCCTGAAATTTATATGGCACTGTTACAGCCAACAGGGCTATGACTATGACCAAAAAAAAAAAAAAAAAAAAAAAAATTCTACCGTCATGGAACTCACAGGCTACAAATTCCATGTGTAAATTCCAGAGGATGAAGCCAGGCTCCAAGATGGGCCCTGGTGATTCTTGCTTCTGGTATTCACCTAATCCTCTCTCACAATGAATAGAAATGACATGTATGATCAGTACAATATTTCAGACTTACAAAGTGCTGACTTCCGAGGTAAGATCATAAATCGTACCAAACTCTCCTGAATGACTTGAGGGGAAGCCAGCTGCTATGTGAAAGAAACATGCAAGCAGTCCAGAAAAAAAGCCCCCTGTGGCAAAGAACTAATACCCCCAGCAAACAACCAAAGCTAACTTGCTAGGTATGAGTTCATGCACCATCTTGGAAATGGATCCAAGAGCCCCAGTCCGAAAGTCTTCAAACGATGACAGCCTCAGCTGACACATAACTGGATTATGAGATAAAATACAGAAGGCCCAACTAAATTTGAATTTCAAGTGAATAATGAATGTTTTTTGGTAAGGTATGAGATTACTACACTGAAAAAAAAGGTACTTATTGTTTATCTAAAACTAAAATTTAACTGAGTATCTTATATTGTTATTTGCTAAATCTGGCAACTCTACTTCAATGTAATGAGAGTCCTGAGCCGGAATCACTAAACTGAACTATGGAATTCTCGGACTACAAAACTGTATGAGATAATAAAACTTCGTTGGTTTAAGCCACAAAGTCTTGAGGTAATTTTCTGTGCACCAGTGGGTAACTATTACACAGAGTCCATGACACCTCCAAAGTTGTATGCAAATTTTTGTGTATAATTGTGTAGGTGCATTTTTGGGGTAATGGCTTTCATTAAATTCTTAATGGAGTCAGAAGCTATTCCCAAACATAACATATATGAAACAGAGCAAGAAAAAGAAAGTACAAGATATGGTTTTAGTAGGCCTCCAGCAGGTTATCTCAAGGCAAAAGATTTCCAAAAGAACACTGTCCACTAGAACTTTCTGCAGTGATGGATATGTTCTGTATTGGCATGGACTGATACGGTAGGCCACCAACCACATGCAGCAACTGAGTTCTTAAAAGATAGCTACTCTATCTGAGGAATTAACATTTTTCTCTTTTTTAAATTAACATATAATGTATTATTTGTGTCAGGGATACAGGTCTGTGAATCATCAGTCTAACACAACTCACAGCATTCACTATAGCACATACCCTCCCCAGTTTACATAACCCAGCCACCCAATCCCTCCCCTGCCCCACCCCAGCAACCCTCAGTTTATTTCCTGGGATTAAGAGTTTCTTATGGTTTTTCTCCCTCCCCAGTCCCATCTTGTTTCATTTTTCCCTCCCTCTCCCCAGAGCCCACCCACCCCACCTCTCAAATTCCTTATATCAGAGAGATCATATGATAATTGTCTTTCTCTGATTGACTTATTTTGCTTAGCATAATACCCTCTAGTTCTATCCACATCACAAGCAAATGGCAAGATTTCAGATTTTTTGATGGCTGCATAGTATTCCGGTGTGTGTGTGTGTGTGTGTATGTGTGTGTGTGTGTGTATCACATCTTCTTTACCTATTCATCCATTGATGGACATCTAGGCTCTTTGTGCATTGCTGCTATAAACATTCAGGTACATGTGTTGGTTCAAATCACTACATTTGGATCTTTGGGGTAGTTTAAGTAGTCATATATAGCTAGTAGCTACAATATTACACAAGACAGTTTTCAAACGTGGGGCAAAGAGTCCTAAGAGAATTTAAGCTGAGCCACCTCAGAGCTATAGAACATTCTCAACATGAGTATAAATTGACTGACACAGGACCTTGTCTGATACTAATTTATATCTCTGCTATTACTCTCTATCCCTCCGAGCATCCAACAAAGAGGCTTCCTCATCACCAATTGATAGAAATTAGGCAGAACACAGTACTATAATAGTGTTGCATGGTGACAGATGGGAGCTACACTTGTAGTAAGCACGGCATAGCATACAGCTGAATCACTGTTGGACACCTGAAACTAATGTAACATTGACTAATGTAACATTGTGTGTCAACTATACTTCAATTTAAAAATAAAAGAAATTAAGTAGGACAGCCATATGAAACCCACATTGCCACTGAAACTTTATCTGACTAAATCCTAATCTTAGAAAGCTTCTCTCTTGACAAGAATACCCAACACATTTTTATCTCATCTCAGCAACAGCCCTTACAAGCTGTGTAACTTGGGAGAAACCATTTAACGTACCTCTTTGTACTTCAATTTCCACATTTATAAAATTAGGGTAATAATATCTACCGCAAGGTGCTGTTATGGGGATTAAATGTATTCATGTACATGTAAAATATTAGAAACCTGGCTCAGGATCAGGGTTAACTAAATTTTACCTATGCCATATAACTATTAATAACATGAACAAATGTATCATTAGACTCACAAATATTCATGTAAACTCAGCAATTGGTATCTAAAGCCCCCTGATTTTCCCACCTCCGTGGGGCGATGTTCCTGGCCCTGCAAATGCTGCTGCCCTCCTTGGTAGGCTGAAAACCAGACTATCCCTCCCAACCCCCAGCCCCCACCCCAGCCTCAGGCAGAGATCCCAGCTCAGCAGCTGGGACTCCTGCTCTGGATGTCTCAGAGTCCTTGCAGTACCCATCAAAGCCTTCCCTCTTCGGGCTCCTGGGTGGCTCAGTTGGTTAAGCCACTGCCTTCAGCTCAGGTCATGATCCTGGAGTCCCGGGATCGAGTCCTGCATCAGGCTCCCAGCTCTGCGGGGAGTCTGCTTCTCCCTCTGACCTTCTCCTTCTCATGCTCTCTCTCTCTCAAATAAATAAATAAATAAAAGCCCTCCTGCTTGCTCTCACATCACTCTAGCCACAGTCACACTGTGTGGCAGGAAAGGTTTAGATCTCTGTGCTCTCCCCAACAGTTATTTCTACTAACCCCTCCCTCTCCGAGTTGCTCCCAGCCTGCCTTGAAGCCTCTTGACAGTCAGTCTTCCAACAGGTTCATCTCTGTGGTTCATCTCACATATAGCTCAAGGGAGAAACAGTTCTGGAAGGTCTCAGGGAAATTCGGGTTACAGAGGAAAACATGTTCAAGAGCCACTGAAGGAATTGACAGATTCCTCACTCCTGTTGCTTGCCTCACTATTATTTGTACAAATAATCATTTTTTAACTCGTGTTTACTTTAGGTTAGAGATGCTTAATGGGCTAGTACTTCTTTAAAGGGCCCAAGAGCCCTTGTTTCGCAATTCAGTACTCTGACCTTTGACCCAACAGTGAGAGCCAGGGCTCTGCTGGTAAATCACGGATGTTTAGGTTGGCTGACACTGCTAAAACAGTTTTACCAGAAAAGAGGAGAACAAAGATCACAGATGAGAAGAGAAATGGCTTTCCAGGGAAAGAAGCCAGGGGAATTGCTTAATCGGCAATGTCCCTGCACAACCCTAGTTTTACATGATAAAGTACAAGACCAGATTTCAGAAGAATCTGGAACCTTCAAGACACTCTGAGATTATAACAAAGATTTTCTAATAGTACTTTTTAATTACTAGATTTAGCCCCCCACCCCACCATTATCCTTCAGATTACCCAAGTATATAACTGGAGAATGCATGGTCCCTTGAACATGGTAAGAACTGGAAGTTAATCAGGAGATTTTCGTCTAAGTCCCTGACAGAGAGCAACTTTCTGACAACTGGCTGCCTCTGGGAATTATTTCTTAGAATTTTTCTTTCTTACTCATTTTTTGCAGGTATCCCTAAAACTGGGACAGTAGAAAACATATTGAGTCAAGACCAACCTGAAGGGGAAACAATCGTATTCCTTACAAAAATGTGTGTGTGTGTGTGTGTGTGTGTGTGTGTGTGTAAAATGGTCAAGTCACAACATGAGAAATGGCATTTGCTTCTTATTTCTACTTTGTCAAACTTTATTTACCCAACAAAACATCCTGACTTATTTGTATTCCTTCTGGACAAACTGTCCTGGATTTTACTTATTGAATTATATGGTTATCCTGAAAGCAAGATAAATTTGGAGAACACAATTTTATAAATATATATGACTCATAGCCTCTTTTTCAATTTGGGAGCCACCAAAAATAAATAAGATAAGAAATCCTTCTACATTACCTACCACTTCCTCCAAATATTCTCAGAGGTAAATTCTGAGGATTAAATTGACCAGTGCCCTAATGCCTTCTTAACTGCACAATGGTCAAAAAGAGACCCTGTCTTGGAGTTGGAGAGCCTGGAAAATTGCTTCTCAGCCTGAAGGATGGTTAACTCGGACTCATTTAGTTTTTCAGAGAGTAGAGGGGAAATAGGAATATATCGTTGGGGAATGCCTGGGGGGCTCAGTCAGTTAAGCATCTGCCTTTGGCTGGGGTCATGAGCTAAGGGTCTTGGGATCAAGCCCCATATGGGGTTCCTTGCTCAGTGGGGAGTCTGCTTGTCCCTCTGCCTCTGCCCCTCCCCCCCACCACTTGCCCTTTGGCTCATGCTCTCTCTCGCCATCTCTCTCTCCAACCCTCAGAAGTTCTACTCAGCCCTGTGGATGAGGGTAAATAGGCTTATGGGCATGGCCATTTTCTAGTCTGTAACATTCTATCAAAGATAGAATGAAACTCCATCTGACTGTAGCAGAAAGCTTTTATTAAGAAATAGAAAATGGCAGGGCGCCTGGGTGGCTCAGTCATTAAGCATCTCTCTTTGGCTCAGGTCATGATCCCAGGGTCCTGGGATTGAGCCCCACATCAGTCTCCCTGCTCAGAAAGGGGCCGGTTTCTCCCTCTCCCATACCCCCTGCTTCTGTTCTCTCTCTCTCTCTCTTTCCTTCTCTCTCTCTCTCTCATTCTCTCTCTCTGTGTCAAATAAATAAGTAAAATCTTTAAAAAATGAAATAAAAATAGCTAAATAACAAAGAACCAAATACTGAAAGACAAACCAAGTTATACTGTGTCTGGAAGATAGTGGGTAGCCAGAAGAAGCCAAGGCAGTAAAATGATAAAATCAGTACTTTAACAAGTGATTACAGAGTAGATAAACTGGTAAATCTGACAGTAGTGATGGGTTTTCAGACTAAGGAAATATTATAAGAATAAATGACAGGGCCATTTACTGGTAAGGAGATTGAATTAGTAATCAAAAACCTGCCAACAAACAAAAATCCAGGACCAGATAGCTTCACTGGTGAATTATATCAAACATTTAAATAATTAATACCAGTCACTTAAAATTCCTCCAAAAAATACAGGAAAGAAGAGAACAATTCCAAATTCATTTTATGAAGCCAGAATTACTCTCATACCAAACCCAAAAAGGAAGCCACAAGACAAGAAAATCACAGACCAATATCCCTGATGAATGCAGTTGTGAAAATCTTCAACAAAATATTAGCAAACCAAATTCAAGCACATCTAAAGGATCCTCCACCATGATCAAGTGGAATTTATGTCATAATTTAGTTCACAGAAGTCTCAATCACCTTTTTCTTCTACATCACACCAACTCCTTACATCGAGGACATTACACTGATTGGACCAAATAAGAAAGAAATAGCAGCTAGTCTAGATTTACTGATAGGACATTTGCATATCAAAGGGTGTGACATAAATATAACTAAATTCAGGGACCTCTGTGAAATTTTGAGAAGGCCAGTGTCTGGGCATGTCAAGATATCCTAAGGAGAAGGATGGGTTGTTGTATCTGGCCCCTCTACAACCAAGAAAAGCACAATGCCTACCAGACCTCTTTGGATTTTAGAGGCAGCATATTCCTCAATTGGGTATGTCACTGCAGTCCACTCACTGCTGACCCCAAAGCTGCCAGAGCTGAGTGCATCATAGAATAAGAAAGGGTTCTGCAGCAGATCTGGGCTGGTCTGCGAGCTGCTGTGCTACGTGGGCTGTAGGAGCCAACACCTCCACTGGTGCTTGAAGTGTTGGAGGCAGATCGAGGTGCTGCTTAGGGCCTTTGACAGGACTCTATAGGGGAATCCCAGTCTAGGACCTTAGGATTTTGGAACAAATCCCTGCCATTGTCTGCAGGTAACTACTTCCCTTTTGAGAAAGTTTTCTTGGGCTGCTAGTAGACCTTAGTAGAGCCCAAATGCTTAATCATGGACCACCAAGTTTCCATGCAACCTGAGCTGCCCATCATTAACTGGATACTATCTGACACCCCAAGCCATAAAGCTGGGCATACCCAGCCACACTCCATCATCACATAGAGGTGATCAGGCCCCGGGAACCTGGGTGGCTCAGTCATCAAGTGTCTGTCTTCTGTTCAGATTATGATCCCAGAGTCCTGGGATCGAGCCCCACATCGGGCTCCTGGCTCGGCGGGAAGCCTGCTTCTCCCTCTCTCACTCCCCCTGCTTGTGTTCCCTCTCTGGCTGTGTTTCTCTCTGTCAAATAAATAAATAAAATCTTAAAAAAAAAAAGTTATCAGGCCCCAAGCAGATCGTAAAGGCCCAAGTTACATGAAGAATTGACCCAAATTATCCTTATTCCAGCTACACTGCTTTCTCTCTCCCAGTGTGCACCTATGACCTCATGGGGAGTTCCCACTGATGAGTCGACAGAGGAAGAGAAAACTCAGGCCTGGTTTACAGGTAGTTCTGTGCAACACGCAGCCACCACAGGGAAGTGGACTAGAATTTATACCAGGGATCGCCTGGATCTACTGCTTGCAGGTGGTAGATAGTGGAACTTCTTAACCTCCATAATCACTGAGACAACTCCTTATAATAAATATATAATATACATATACCTTATATCAAGAGAAAGAGTGATAGGTTCTGTTTCTCTGGATAACTCTAATACACTCTACGTGTATATATCCTACCTATAACTCTAATACACTCTACGTGTATATATCCTACTTCTATACTAGTCAAAGAAAAATTGGAATAACTATATTAACACCAGACAAAGTGGATCATCAGAGATAGACTTTTCATGGCAATAAATGGTTCACTTCATCAAGAGGACATAATGATCCTGAAAGTTTATGTACCTAATAACAGAGCTTTAAAATAGATGAAGCAAATACTGATAAAATTGAAAGGAGAAATAGAGAAATCTACACAACTGGAGATGTCAACATTCTCAATAACTGATAGAACAAGCAGACTGAACGTCAACAAGGTTTAAGGAAACTTGAACAAGACTATCAACCAACTTGACCTTATTGACATGTATGGAACACTCCACTGAACAGCCGAATGCAGCTTCCTTTCAAGTACACATGGATATTCACCAGATAAATTATATTCTGGGCCATAAAACAAATCTCTGTAAATTGAAAAAGATTGAAATCATACAAAGCAGGTTCTATAACTGCAATAGTACTAACCTAGAAATCAATAACAGGACGATACCTTAAAATTTCCAAAATATTTAGAAAGTTAGATATTATTTAATAAAAAAGGGCAGTGTTTATTAAAGCTTCATATCCTCAAGGTCAAACCTTAGAAGTCTCATTTTCAGGTGCATATACCCCTTCACCCATTCAAACATACACACACCCAAACACACAGCATAGATTTAAGGAGCACTAGAGCTCTAAAACTTCATTTCAATCCTTTTTAAAGATCAGTTTGAGAAATTCATCATCTTTATACAGCGGAGTCTTTTTTAACAGATACAGCAAGTAGCAATTGCCTTTTTATTTCAGTAACCAATCTTTTCCTGAATCTTGGCTTATTTTGAGTGGGACCAAGTATAGCAAAAGTTTTAGAACATGTTAAGGTTTTCTATCAGTGAAAAGCGCCATGGCCATCTGTAACACATCAGGATAGTGGTCAACAGTATGATCAATGGAACCAAAGGATTTGGATTTGAATTCTGGTTCTTTCATTTGCTGTGAAATTCACTCAGTTTCTTAGTTTCTTTAGGCCTCCACATCCTCACTTGTAAAATGAAGCTAATTGTAGTACTTATTTGTAGTGTTGTTGAACTGATTAAATGCGTTAGTATATAGAAAGTGCTCAAGCAAGGACAGGGGCCAAGAAGCCCCATAGAAGCTTTAGGTTTAAATATTAATGTTGCTCCTTTCTAGCATTCAGGTCTTTGCATTCCACATCCCAAGACTGGGTTCCAACATTCCTTCTAAGAAGAGATCAGATGTCCTAGCCTGAGTTCCTTAGGACCTATATTAGGCATTTGAAGCACTGCCATGATAATATGAGAGAAAAATGTCTCCCACAATATGCAGAGAAAATACATCCAGTTCAATAAATTTACTTTGATGTCTGCATTACTTGCCAGGATTGCAAAAGGGCAAACTTGTGGGCGCCTGGGTGGCTCAGTGGGTTAAAGCCTCTGCCTTCGGCTCAGGTCATGATCTCAGGGTCCTGGGATCGAGGCCCACATTGGGCTCTCTGCTCAGCAGGGAGCCTGCTTCCTCCTCTCTCTGCCTGCCTCTCTGCCTACTTGTGATCTCTCTCTGTGTCAAATAAATAAATAAAATCTTTAAAAAAAAAAAAAAAAAAAAGGGCAAACTTGTGAAATAAGATTCCTTACAAACCCACTGAATGAAGCAACATGTTTGACCATTAAGTCACAGCAGCTCATGGTCTCTACCACGGGCTAAATGTAACCCCTCAAAATTTGTATGTTGAAACCCTGATTCCCAATGTGATTGCATTTGGAGATGAAGCCTTTGGGAGGTAACTAGGTTTAGATGAGGTCAGAGGTCATAGGTAGAACCCCCCCCATAATGAGATTAGTTCCTTCAGAGGGAGAGGGAGAGACTAGAGTACCCTTTCTTTCCACCAGGTAAGGGCACAGACCTCCTTAAATGACTGAGCCACCCAGACCAGACCCTCAGTCTGCCAGCACTTTAATCTTGGATTTCCCAGCCTCCATAATTGTGAAAAATATATTTTTGTTTATTTGGTTGGTTGGTTTTTAATCTTTTTAAGTTTACTTATTTATTTTCAAGTAATCTCTACACCCAGCCTGGGAGTCAAACCTACAATCGCAAGACTGAGTCACATGCTCTACAGTTGACCCAGCCCAGAACCTGTAAATGTTTGTTGTCTCAGCCACCCAGTCCGTGATATTTTGTTACAGCTGCCAGAACTGACTAGACAGTCTTGTTCTTTCTCTCAACAAAATGGGGAAGAATGTAAGGTCCTAATTCCCAGTCTGTGTCCAAGGGAACTGTCAACTCCAGCCACTTGCACTGCTAAAGGAGGAGCAGAGGTCTCTTAATAAAGGAGCAACCCAAGATTAACTTTCTCAGAACATATGCTTGTGTGTCAATATTTAGACTCAAGAATTTCTAAGTTTCTTCCTTAAGTCCTCTTCTTCGTTTTCTACCGTGATTCTCAACAGCAAGATTCTTCACCTTCAATCTTTCACAGGGAGAGTGAGAGGAAATCTTCCATCTTTATTCAAAAGGAAAAAAGAAGAGAACTAGGAGGGACATACTGCTATGGCACAAAAGACAAAGCATACCTATTTAAGACCAAGTTAGGATTTCAGAATACCAGCCCCCGCAGGTGTAGCAAGAGACCACAGCACACAGCGCATTACCTGTCCCGTGGCTGGCAAGGCGCAACTCCAATGACACCCGCACGTCTACAGCACAGAAAGAAGGCCAGCACTGCTGCAGAACAAGGTGAGCGCTACCCTAGGAAGCAATTTCCAGGCTAGGTCTTCTGCTAACTAGCTATGTGACCATGGGGAAATGACCATATCAGGGCGTCTGGGTGGCTCAGTCATTTAAGCCTCTGCTTCTGGTTCAAGTCCTGATCCCAGGGTCCTGGGATGGAGCCCCGCATCAGACTCCCAGGGAGTCTGCTTGTCCCTCTCCCTGCCCCCCCCATCCCAACTCATGTTCTTTCTCTCATTCTCTCTCTCAAATAAATAATCTTAAAAAAAAAAAAGAAAGAAAAATGACTATAAAATGGACTTTTTATTGAGCACATACAGCCAATGTACTGAGCCATAGGAAGCAGAGAACCCTATAAGACAAGTCCCTATCTTTACTAGCCTGGAGGAGGTTTGGAGGCAAGATCTCTTCAAAGGTGACTTTCTCTCACATCTAATGAATTCTGTGCACCATGTCCATAGTAAAAAGCCAATCATTATATTTTTGAGAGTCTCAAGGTACTTCGGAGGACTCCTTATCATCATACCAAAGTATAGGGCTGTAATCATCCAATTAGTGTGCTTGTCCCATTTCACATCACACCTGACCTCAAGAGTTCTTTTTAATGCTCAGTATCTGTGCGGAGAAGAGTTTCCAGACTTGGAGTTCAGTTGGAGCCCTTTATTAAATACTGTCCTAATATACTTGTGGGTTGCATATAGTCTAATAATATACCAATGCTGAACCTTTCATGTTAATCACTTTCTCTTGAGGATGTCTGGGAAACTTTCCTTTGATTAGAAAATTCCATTTCACGATTACAGAAAATTCCTTGACCTCTCTGTGTTCCTAGCCAACTTGATCAGTTGATTGTTGCATAATGGACACTCATTCCATGGTGCATACGCTTTATGCCCAGAGTCGATGCATCTTTGTCCCGAACATCAATGATCTGCTATGTACCTAAGGCCCTGCCCCTGGATATTCAGTACAAGTCTCCTCTCCCAAGGATGCGTACAAATAGCTGTGATAACAGGGCAGTTCTTTATGTTTGTTCTTTCACAGGAAATTGTCCTCAGCCTGTGAATCAAAAATAACATTTTATTGTCTTTCTTCTCCTACCCATCTAGTCACCAGCCGCCCGTTTCTTCTCAAACGACAGTCTTTCTATCTAGTCTTGTTAACTCTTGGCTTAAAAAAGCAAATTTCCCTACATGATTGATGTTTTCAGCGTAAATCTGGAGTTTTGTCTGACACGAATAAATAAAAAGACAAATTGTAAGTGCTTTGGTTGTCACAGCAGGGAGTCCTATCATGCCATCAGCTTTCTTGTCCCCAAATGTGTGAGCTGCCTGAAAGACCAAGGTAATTGAAAGGCATGCATATACCTCTAGTTTCTCAGACATTAACGGAAATTGCCTCCTACTGTGGTTGCTTTCTGGCTCAGTGTTCTGAAAGAGAATCAGGTCATTCCATTTCTAGCACAAGTACTGAATACGCTATAGTCCATCAAGAGGAAAAATCTCAGTGCACTTGGTAGGTAACAGGACAAATTTGGCTGCTTGGTTCTTCTAATCCTGTACTGAAAATGACTCTCTCTCTTTCTCTTTCATTTCTTTTCTCTTATCTTGTCCCTCCTCTGCCTCCCCTATCTCAGAAAAAGAGTAGGTAGAGTAGGTACACTTCATTTTCCACCCAAAGTATGTAACATCTTAGTTTATCTTCAAGTTTATGATGACCTCCTCCACCAGCTATTAGAAATAATCCAAATGCCTATGGTGAGTTAGCAAATGAGTGAGTGTATGGATATAAGAAATTTTGGTATCTGGGGTGCCTGGGTGGCTCGGAGAGTTAAGCCTCTGCCTTCAGCTCAGGTCATGATCTCAGGGTCCTGGGATCAAGGCCCATGTCCGGCTCTCTGCTCAGCAGGGAGCCTGCTTCCCCCTCTCTCTCTGCCTGCCTCTCTGCCTATTTGTGATCTCTCTGTCAACTAAATAAATAAAATCTTTAAAAAAAAAAAATTTTGGTATCCATAGAAAGAAAATATAGAACAGATGATAATCTATGGGGCTCAAAAATATTCATTAATACACATACCTATCCTAACCAGAAGGTAAAGGCACATAACAACTTATTTTCGGGACTGCTAGGTACATCCTCTGCCCAGCATCTATAGCTCTGAGTGACTGCTTAACAACAGAATGGGTTCACAATTCTCGTATGAAGCTGAGATTAGCCATGACATTTCCAGCTAAGAGGGGGAGCCCTTGATCAAATTAAACGGTTAGCTGGCTAGTTGCCAGGTAAACTCAGGGTTCCAGGGGTCATTTGTCAGATATTTCCTCTTGCCACTCCACACCCCCACTATATCACACCTAAACATAAGAGTCTTGCCTCTGTTGCAAGGTATTGCAAGTATCCCAGATTGCTGGTGGAAGGGAAGGAGAGCAGTCTGAAGGGGGTTCACTAAATCTCAGGACACTGATAAGCAACACTTCTGTTGGTCAGTTACTAGGAAATGTGTGGAATGTCACAAGAAGACACTCTCCATTTTGTCTCACTTTATTTTTCCCTCCCTTCCTCTATGATTCTCTGTTTTGTTTCTTAAATTCCACATATGAGTGAAATCATACGATAATAAGGAGGGCATGTGAGGTAATGAACACTGGGCATTATATGCAACTGATGAATCACTGAACTTTACCTCTGAAACTAACAATATGCTATATGTTAATTAATTGAATTTAAATAAAATATTTTTTTAAATGCTCCTATGTGATTAGAAGATCTTCCAAAGCAGCTTCTCTGCTCAGGTGACTTGCAGTGTCCCTTTAAATTGTGAATGATGGGGGCACCCAAGTGGCTCAATCCTTAAGCCTCTGCCTTCAACTCTGGTCACGATCAGGGAGTCCTGGGATCGAGCCCCACATCGGGCTCCCTGCTACGCAGGAAGCCTGCTTCTCCCTCACTCACTCCCCCTGCTTGTGTGTCCCCTCTATAGCTGTGGTTCTCTCTGTCAAATAAATAAATAAATAAATAAACAAACAATAAACAAATAAATAAATAAATAAACAAGTTAGTTGATTAATTAGTTATAAATGATGGCTGGTAGGAAGTGGCTTGGCCCCCTGTAGCTCCCTGAAGCTTGTGAGGGGTAATGCACAGCCAACCCCCGCTTCCCCTCTGTCCCCCACAGGTCCAGACAACTTTCACTTCGACACTCTCTGCTTTCTCCTCCAAAGTTATATCCCACTCTAACCCAGAGGACCGTCACCTGTCCAAGGCGGTGGGAAGGGCAAGCAGGGGAAATTCTCATACTTCCTCCCACTTTTGCTAGTAGACAATTTTCCAGTCCTCCTGTTTCCCCAAAGCCTTCTCTTTATATGTTCAAGAGCTTATTTTCAAAGTTTCGGGATATTTTAAAAGACTTAATATTGAAAGTTATTTCTCCTCGCAGACTTACTGCAATGATCCTAGTTCTTTTTAAGCAACTGTGAAGATCTCTAACTAGAGGAAAGGTCAAGTCTAAGAATGCTCAGAAAAAAAAAGCACAAAATTTAATATTTCCTCAATATGGCTTCTCTCTACAACCTCGTTGAGTGCTCCTTCCTTCCCTACCAACTCTACAATAACCCCTACTTTTCCTTCATTAACTCTGAGAAACTCCTTTCTCAAACCTCAGTTGTCAGATCTGCAAATTCCTTTTTTTCAGACTTGATTTGACCTCTCCTATAGCATTTGATAATGTTAACCATATCCTCTACATTAGTTAGGACGGAGGGTGCTGGTTCATAAGGAATAGATGTTTAACCCTCTACTAGCTTAAGACAGGAGGAGAAATTATTGGAATGATACTGATCTCTTCCTCCCAAAGAAATTATTTGTTCAACTCTCTTTTGGGATCTGCCCTTGGACCTGGCATTTTCAAATGTATCCCCCAACCCAAGGTAGAAATTAACTCCCTAATAAACTCTAACAAATGCAGTTGGTCTCAATTAAACATTTCTGAACATTATTGTTTTCAACCTATTTAAACTTACCTCCTTATATTTATTTTATTTATTTATTGGTGAGAGAGAGAACGAGAGAAAAAACACATGCAGGGAGAGGGAGAAGCAGGCTCCCCACTGAGCAAAGAGCTCAAGATGTAGGTCTCGATCCCAGAACCCTGGGATCATGACTTGAGTCAAACGCAGATGATTATAACCACCCAGGCATCCCTAAACCTGTTTCCTTGTAACTTCCATATATTCTATATGAATCTTCACTCAAGGAACAATATGGTATATAAAGCTGGACCTGAATCAGACCTGGGTTTCAGGTAAGAACACATTGGCACAGCCACTATGAAAATAGTATGGAGGTTCCTCAAAAAATTATAAATAAAACTACTGTATGATCCAGCAATTCAACTTCTGAGCAAATATTGGATCCTGAAGAGATTCATAATACTCAAAATACAGAAACAGTCTAAGTGTTCATCCATTGATGAATAAATGAAGAAAATGTGGTATATACATGCAATGAAATGTTACTCAGCCTGAGGAAAAAAAAGGAAATCCTGCCATTTGCGACAATATGGATGGACCTAGTGGACACTATGCTGAATGAAATAAAGCACAGGAAGAAAGAAATACTATATAATATCACTTATGTGTATGACCTAAAATAGTCAAATTCATAAAGAAGAGAGTAGAATGGTGGTTTCCAGGGCATGAGGAGAGGGAGGATTTGGGGATGAGATGCTCAAAAAGTAGCAAAGTTTAGTTATGCAAGATGAATAAGTTCTAAAGATCTACTATATAGCACTGCTGTAGCAATGTGTTAGCTAAAATCCCTAGAGCTGGGGCGCCTGGGTGGCTCAGTTGGTTGGGCGACTGCCTTCGGCTCAGGTCATGATCCCGAAGATCTGGGATCGAGCCCCGCATCGGGCTCCCTGCTCGGCGGGAAGCCTGCTTCTCCCTCTCTCACTTCCCCTGCTTGTGTTCCCTCTCTGGCTGTGTTTCTCTCTGTCAAATAAATAAATAAATAAAATCTTTAAAAATAAATAAATAAATAAATAAAATAAAATGCCTAGAGCTAACAATACTTTAACATGTAATTTTCTAAGAATGGGGATGTCTGCATGGCTAGTCCATTGAGTACCTGACACTGGTTTTGGCTCAGGTCATCATCCTCGGGGGGAGGGGATGGAACCCCACCTCAAGCTTTCTACTCACGGTGTACTCAGCATGAAGAGTCTCCCGGAGGTTACCTCCTTTCCCTTCCTCTCTGAGCCTCTCCCTGCTCACGTGACAGCACTCTCTGTCATTAAAATAAATAAATTCTTGGGGCACTTGGGTGGCTCAGTCATTAAGCATCTGCCTTCTGCTCAGGTCATGATCCTGGAGTCCTGGAATCGAGCCCCACATCAGGCTCCCTGCTCAGTAGGAAGCCCGCTTCTCACTTCACACTCCCCTTCCTCGTGTTCCCTCTCCAGCTGTGTATCTTTCTGCCAAATAAATAAAATCCTTAAAATAAAATAAAAAATAAATTCTTTTAAAATTTTTTTCTGGGTTATGTTGTCTTACCATAAAAATAAACAAATAAATAAATAACAACAAGAATAATAAGAGAGGAAAGGGAAAACTCTAGAGGTGATGGATATGTTTATGGTCTTGATTGATGTATACTTATCCCCAAACTCACTGGAGTTGTATACATTAAATATATATAGCTTTTTCATGTCAATCATACCTCAGTAAAGTAATATATATATTTATTTTTTAAAAACACATTAGCCATTCTTCATGGGAAGAGTCTTTAAAATTAAACATAATACAGTTGGGAAAAATTCCAAAGAATAGTTTCTTTAATGAGATTTTAATTATTGTCATTTTAACTAAGGTCTTGTTGAAATGTATTTATAGGTACCAGAAAAGTACACAAATATTATTTGTATTATGAAAGCATATTTTAAATTCCATTTAAGCCCACTCATTTCATCTCTTACAGCTGCTTTTTTGTTTTGATGAAAGATGAATAAGGAATAAATAGAAGGCCAATGTCTCAAATTGATGTACCTGGATGGCCCCCTGTAAAATCCAAGCATGTATTCATATGCAACAAAATTGTGCTATCAAATACATGAACTCTCAATAGCTCAGCCATGCACTCATGCTTCCTACAAAGACAAGGGGGGAAAGCAGGCAAATTGGGTTATTGTGTTTGACACACACTAGAGAAAAGCCCCAGAGAGAAGAGGGAATTGTATCTGTCCTCAGACAAGAAGGCAGAAGGTGCCAGTGACTCTAGCACAGTGGCTCTGACATTTCAGGGGTTCCATGTCCCCATAAGGCAGGGATTCCTACATGTGGTGGAGTCCACTGGGGGAAGTGGAATATCGCTACTTGGGCTGGATAATTATATCTGTCCTTTTCCATTTAAGGACCCATTTGCATTCAGCTTCCCTGAAGGAAGCCAACCTCTCTCATCTTACTGTTTTCTTAATCCATCTGTACATGTATTCGGGCCCATGGGTGGAGTCAATCAAACGTTAAAGAAGTCTAGGGCTGAATGGAGTATTCGAGTTTCTATCTAAACCTCTAATTTTCAGATGTAAAAAGTCAAGGTCCAGACAAGTGAGCAGTTTGTCCAAGAACACAGCTCATGCACAGGTTCGAGTGCATTGTTCATCTTGACCGACATTTTAACTAAAAAGAAGAGCATTATCCTGATTCAGGTTTGGCTAAAAGAGGGCCATGCTGGTGCCCGTGGCTGGGAGTTGAGGAGAGACAGCGCAGGTGGAGAAGTAGGAGGGAGAAAGGGGGTGTCTCCACGTGGGCCGAGCAGCCTCAAGTGCTCGGTTACATGAACTCAGCCACAGCGGCTGTGGGATTCGGCCCAGAGGCCTGGGCCTATGGGGTCCCCGCAGCGCAGGGCTGCATGCTGGTGACAGTGACGTCCTGCCCTCGGCACCGGAGCACCCCGGCTGCACACTCGCTCATCGTCTTCTCCGCGCCATCCGCTTCCACGCAAACGAGAGAGCCACCTTCCTCGCATTCTGATGCTTCCCTGCAGACACATTTGCTGCCCTGGGCTGGAAACATAGACGACAGAGGCTCAGTAGCCTGTGGTGGAGCGGGGGTCAGTCAAAGCACATATCCTCCAAAATCACAATGCTCTCCAGAGATCTCTAGAAGCTGCTCCCTTGGGAATCACAACAACCAACCAACCCGCGGCCCCCGCCCCCCACTCCACAGGGAAAGCAGTAGCAGGGAAAGGGAGGCACTTTGCTCCACTCAGAATAAGCAGGATTTGAGGCTGGCCAGGCCAACTGGCCAGACCCACGTGGGCCAGCTCTCTCCAAATCCAGGTCTCCCCAGTTCTCTGCTCCCCTGTGCTGCTGTCTAGGGAATCCAAAAACTGAGGAATCCCTCACCCCCGATAGATAAGGAGGCCTCAGGAAAGGCCAAGTTGCTGCAAGGCTCAAACAAGGACAAAGAAAAGAATTCACCTCACTTTGAGATATAGGGCATAAAAGGCCAAAGGCCACATATCCCATAAAAACAAGCCAGAAATGAGTTGGGGACGAATTCACAGGGTGCTGCAGGTGCCGGCCAGCTGTCTCCAAAAGGGGTAACAAGGTCACACACAATCCTAATGTGACAAAATGCTTGGAGGTCAGCACTTCCTGGCTTGCGCCACAAACTGTCCAGGAGTGAGGGGAAAGGGGTCCCGGGGAGGGCCTGAGCTGCTGGCAGAGATCTCACAGATCACACAGTTCAGCTCCCAAATTTACAGATGGGGAAACTGAGGGCAATGACTTGGCTCCAGCTACCCAGGCTTTCCCCCTTGGTAATGTAACTAAAACTCTGGAAGGCCATGCAAGGATGCTATTCAAGATGATGGTAAAGGCTGCTTGGATAGAGTGCTGGCAAATGTCCAGGCACAACTTGCAAAAGTAACTCCTTTTTCTATGCTCTTCAAATTCTTCTGATTACTTCTAGCAGAAAGAGTCACCTTGGCACTGATAGGCTTTTAACACTCCTCTAACACATGCTAAACTCCTTTATCTCACAGAACAGCAAGCTTCAAGCTGTGCCAGCATTTGGCTAGAATCTATAACCTTATGGTGATTCATAACATGTATTTTTATAGTTATGTAATATTTGTGGCAAGTGACGTTTCCTTTTAAGAAAGTGATAAGAAAATTTCCTTTTTTAAAAATAGGAATTTGGGGGGGAGGGGCGCCTGGGTGGCTCAGTCATTAAGCATCTGCCTGCTGCTCTGGTCATGATCCCGGAGTCCTGGGATCGAGCCGTGCATCAGGCTCCCTGCTCCTCGGGAGGCCTGCTTCTCCCTCTCTCACTCCCCCTGCTTGTGTTCCCCCTCTAGCTGTGTTTCTGTCAAATAAATAAATAAAATTTAAAAAGAAAAAAAAAAAAGAAAAGGTGTTTTTTTACCATCACATTTCCCCCAGAGTGGGCAGGCACCGCAGGCTGTCTCAGTGGGGGCAGGCAGAGTGCAACTGTCCCTCCCAGCAAGGGTATAATTTCTACCCTGACAGTGGAGAACGTGCATCTTGCAAACTGTCAGAGGCAGTATCCTTTTGCTTCTCTCGTCTCGAGCACATACATCCAAGGAGGATCTGAAACAAATTTTTAAAATTACATTATGTAGATTTTCAGTCTTCAGAATGGAGGATGAGAAGTGAAAGGAGAGGCTCTGAGCTCAGGACCTCCACTGTTAGGAGCCACAGAAAAAAGATGGAGCAGGAACTCCCATCTCCTTCATGCCTGGGGCTCACCCTCCTCACATCTTCAGAATGAACATATTTTGCTCTTCATTTGCTCATAGTTTTTATAAGCTTAGATATCTCGTGTTGATCTAGTTTCTTCTAGAGCAGATCAGATACAGGGAAGTAGAAAAGAGGACGAGGTGTGCTCAGGACACTGGTGGGCTGACAAGCAGGCAAGAGGCAAAAAATCAGCAAAGATCACCTCACTCAGGGACTGTAGTCTGATGGGACCATGGACAGCAGGAGAAATTAAGTCCTCCCAGTCCAGCATCCCTGAGAGTTCATGTCCGGTATGCCGCACTGTCCAACACTTGATGACTGAATCGTCAAGGGAGGATGAAATTGTATTTTTCAAAGTATTGTTGTTTACAAAGTAAGTTAGAAGTATTTCCATAAAAATGTATTACTGTTTTTTTAAGCATGGGTGCTAAAATGGTGAGATTTGGCTTTTTAGAAATGTCACTAATAAAAACAACTACCTTTCTGAATATTGATGGATTAGGAAGGCATTACTGTAGTGAACCCTTTGACAATAAAGTATTTTTGTATGGTAGATGGAGTTTATTTTTACATATATTTAGCTCTAATACTTTCTTCAATGACCAGGAGCTAAATTTCTTGGGGTTATTTACATCACAAAAGCAAATCCTTGTATCTTTCTTTTATCTGCTTCCTTAAGCTTTAAATCCAAGGACTCAGAACAGCTCAAAGGGCAGAGACCCTGCAAAGCCACCTTATTATCAGTATCTGATAGAAAGCCCACACTGTGTCTATAAACAGCAGGCTGCAGATAAACTAAATGAATCAGAGAAGTTGGAAAGAGGATGAAAGTGAATCAAAGTCAACAATGATTCATAAAATAACACCACAGTCAGAACATTCTGGGTGGACAACCACTGCCATTTATACTGTGAAGCTATATTTTTCTTGCAAGAAGATATTTCTTATGAGATACCGCCGCAATCACCATTACCTCCTGTTAGGTGTTCAAGGAGTTGGATATGTGTTTCGGGGACAATAATAATTGAAAGCCAAGTACAGCTGACCCTCCAGCAACATGGGTTTGAACTGCACCATGGGTCCACTTAATAGAGATTTGTTTTGATACAGATAGTACAGTAAATATATTTTCTCATCCTATGATTTTCTCAATTGTATTTTCTTCTCTCTAGATTACTTTATTGTAAGAATACAGTATAGGGGAACACCTGGGTGGCTCAGTTGGTTAAGTGTCTGCCTTCAGCTAGGATTATGATCCTAGGGTCCCAGGATTGAGCCCCACATTGGGCTCCCTGCTCAGTGGAGTGTCTGCTTCTCCCTCTCACTCTGCCTGCCTATCCCCCTGTTTGTGCTCTCTCTGTGTCTGTCTGTCTCTCTCTCTCTCAAATGAATAAATAAAAATATTTTTCAAAAAGTATTTATGTTACTGGAAAAGCTTCCAGTCAAAAATAGGCTATCAGTTAAGTTTGGAGGGAGTCAAAAGTTATAGGTAGATTTTTTTACTGTGGGTGGTCAGCACCCCAACCCTCTCCCCAGCCCGTTGTTCAAGGGTCAACTGTAAGTGGTCAGTAAACACGTGTTTTGATTCAACCTTAAAGATGACCAATAAATCTGGAGTCCTAGAGATCTCCCATATGCCTCTCCAGATTTATTCTCCACCTCCTCAACACCCCGCCAGGAAGGCCAACACTAGGAACCACTTCCTTGTCCCTGAGAGTTCATGTCCGGTAGCTTCAGGGGCATTTGATCAATGACAGGAGATTGGAACAAAGTTTAGTGTCCCGGCTCACTCCAGGGCGGAGGGGAGGGGTGGGGTCTCCGAGATTTCTAAAATGAGGGGCTCAGCTCTTCCCCAGCGGCCATCTGCGCAGTCTTCTCTGTCTCCCGCTTTGCATAAAAGCCCCTCTGGTCACTGCTTCAGGCCCTGAGAACAGATCTGTACCCTGTGGTTGGCAGCCCAGGAGTACTGCCCCCTGGCACGCAGTTCCCTTCCTCCGCCCACACGTCTATAAACAGTCCCGCTAGGAAACCTCCTCTTGCGCTAAGGCCGCCCTACCTACGGCATCTGACTAGGACTGCAACACAGACATATCTAGTCCGCACTTCCGCTCTCCACCTACCGCCGAGTGATTGCAAGCTGGGTGGCATTCTTATAATGCACATCCGGAGACACAGCCATTTCGAGAATCCGAAAAGCAGCTACTTGCATCTCTATTGGTACACTGTGTGAGAGTTTATATTTCAAGGGGATTTTAACCCTCATTTCCTGAAGCTCTAAATCCTCAGTGTTTTCATTTTGTCCCATTTCATATTAAAGCAAGCAGTGCCCGAGTCCTTCAGCCTTTCTCTAGACGGAATAGAACTCTGCTTAACCCTGCAGATTGTCAGCCTTGGTGACCCAGGCACATAACGGCAGATGGGCCGGCTTAGAATGCAAAGATCCTTGAACACAGCACACCTTTGACCCAAGAGAGACTAGCACCTAGTGACACACTTTTTTTTCTCATCTTAAATAAAATAAAACTGAGAGAGGCAAGCAAAGACAGAGCTTACCCACATTCATAGGGCATTTTACAAACACATCTTGAATTCTTCAGTTTCTCCCAGCGCTGACATTCAGGCACTGTTGGTGTCAAGGGGGCATCTGAAAGAGAAAGATAAGGGAGATGCAGTCATTTGAAGAGCTGCTTTGTGGCAAACCAAATGTTACTTTAACTATTGAACGAGGTTCTGTAATAATCTCAATTGCCACATATTTGTGCAGTCAAAAAACCAAGCTGTAAAGCATTTTACAGAACACAGAGTATTCTGTTGTTACCATTTCTTGAGCATTTCCTATTGTGTGAGCATTGACTATTGTGATATTTAATCCTCCTTAACAAATGCTCACTTCAGAGTTAAAGAAACTATGGGTCAGGGGTGCCTGGGTGGCTCGGGATGTTAACCATCTGCCTTCGCTCAGGTCATGATCCCGGGGTCCTGGGATTGAGTGTGGCATCAGGCTCCTGGCTCAGCGGGTAGCCTGCTTCTCCCTCTCCCTCTGCCCCATCCCTGCTCGTTCTCTCTCTCTCTCTCTGTCAAATAAATACATAAAAATCTTTAACAAAGGAAAAAAGAAAGAAAGAAACTAAGGGTCTGAAAGTTAAGAAACTGGTACTTATTCACACGTTTAACAGATTGGCCAAGCCAGGATTAAAGTCCATGTTTGTCTGAATTCAAGGCCAGTGGAACAGGCTCCCCTTCATTAAGAAGTTGTTCTTTATAAACTGTTGTCTAGACTGCATTTTGCCTACTCTGTCTACAGTGGGACAGAGAGCAACATAATGTGATCTATACGTGGAGAACTCCCTGGTACCCCAAGATGTATAGTAACCTCTCACATGTAAATGTCTAATTGGTTTCCCATCAGTGATGTGTAAATACCTAAAGGTATTTACATTTAATAAAATCTTTCTGTTGCTTTGTGTTTTCTACAAACTGGTCAAAAGTCAACTGTTATTTCAATTTTGACAGGAAAATACTTTGGTCTGGCTTACAAGAGCTTAATTTGCCTGCCATCTCCTCAGTTATCCCTGATTACAAGGTGAACAGCCTAAAATATCCTCCTGTTTCCACCTCCTGCTAGCTTCCTAACAGGGGACTTCAGTGGCATACACTTTCCCACCATAAAACTAGTTCTATGTTGGATATATCTATAAAGGTAATTTATCTAAAGAGCGTGTTTTTATGGATGCACAAACTGTGCAATACTTCCTCACCTTGGAAAACTTAAGAGCTTTAGGCATGACAGTAAAATCTTGTGAACAATTTGTAAGTTGTAAAAAATGGCAGCAATGTGAAGAATAGTTTGCTTTGTCTAGCCACGTTTGTAATGAGTCTTCATTCTTTAACACTTCCCTCTAAAGGACCATTATCCTCAATGTAATGTCATATTGTGAATTGGATCCTAGGATATAGTGAAAAATAGCATCTGTACTTTAGTCAATAGTATTACACTAATATTAAATGTCTTAGTCAAGTTATATGAGATGTTAATATGAGAACATGGTAAAGTATATATGAAAATTGTATTTGAAACTTTTCTTAGATCTAATATTATTCCAAAATAAATTTTTTTTTAAGATAGTGTTATCCAGGGGGCCCTGGATGGCTTAGTCAGTTCAGTGTCCAACTCTTGATTTCGGCTCAGGTCATGATCTCAGAATCATGAGATCCAACTTGGGTCATCACACTTAGAGAATTCTGCCCCTCTCCCTCTCCCTCCACTCCTCCCCCACTGAACAACAAGAAAAACAACAAGGAAAAGATGGTGTTGTCTAGATCAGTGCTTCTCAACCAGTGGCAATTAGGCAATGTCTAGAGACATTTTTGGTTATCATCACCAGTGGTGAGGGGGTGCCACAGGTATCGAGGAGGTAAAGAACAGGGATGCTGCTAAATATCTTATAAAGCACAGGACAGGCTCCCACAACACAGAATTACCAGATGCAAAATTCCAATAGTGGTGGAGTTAAGAAAGTCTAAGCTGAATGTATCAATACTAAAGTTCAATGATAAAGTCATGTAAATGAGCTCTGCAGTACACTTAGAAGTTTATTTCCTAGAGGCAGGGGGGAGAGGGAAGAGGGAATGCAAAGAAGGTGGTCAAAAGGTACAAAATTCCAGATATAAGGTAAATGGGTACTAGGGACGTAACAAGCAACACGAAGACTACGCTTAACACTGCTCTGTGATATACAGGTGATATACAGGTACGCTGTTGGGAGAGTGGTTCCCATGAGTTCTCATCACAAAGAGAAAATTTCTTTCTTTCTTTCTTTTTTTTTTTTACTGTATTTAAGTGACATGATAGATGTTGAACCAGAACTACTGTGGAAATCATTTCACAATAGATATAATTCAAACCATCATTATGTACACCTTGAACTTCTATGGTGATGTACATCAATTATTTCTCAATAAAACTAGAAAAAATATTTTTTAAAACTTCATTTACTAATCATTCCTAAGAATGAAATTTTATATTTTAAATGTTTTCTAGAAGCTACTATAATTTCTTTATTAAAAAAAATCACTGGTAGAATTAGTTAGACCAAAGGCCTTTGCATTTAAGAACATACAGCTTTGTTATCTTCATATATCTTTATGTCAAGACTAAATATTGATGGAGAGAGAAATGAGTGGTTAGTGTTTAATGAGCACAGAGTGTCACTTTTGGAAAATGAGCAAGCTCTGGAGATGGATGGTGATGATGGTTGTGCAACAATGAGAATGTGCTTAGTGCACTGAACTGTCCATTTGCAAATGACTAAAATGGTGGATGTTGTGTTATGTCTGTTTTACCACAATAAAAATAAAAAGACTACCGATAGCAGGTATTTTAAAACATCAGCCCTGGAGGCTGACATACCTGGGGTTTTCTATTTGTGATAGGCTTATTTTAAGGGAAGTTCCTATTCTTTTTTTTTTTTAAGATTTTATTTATTTGACAGAGAGAAACACAGCGAGAGAGGGAACACAAGCAGGGGGAGTGAGAGAGGGAGAAGCAGGCTTCCCGCCGAGCAGGCAGCCCGATGTGGGGCTCGATCCGAGGTCTCCGGGATCATGACCTGAACTGAAGGCAGTCGCTTAAACAACTGAGCCACCCATGCGCCCCGAAGTTCCTATTCTTATTCATCATGCCTTCTGAAAAACATACAGACCTGAAAAATATCCTTAATTAAAACTGTAATAGAATTTGCTACTGAGGAGGAGGAAATTTATACTGAATTGTACTACGAAATGACTGGAGCAGACATTTTAGAAAGTTGGCTGTCTGATATCTCATTTGGAATAAAAGAGTAACCTCATCAAATGTTCACTGTTCTCTTTAATTTTCGAATTCCTAGTACAGGTCCATTACTTCAGATAACCCTGGTAAATTCATATTTATGGTTCAGTGCAGTAGAAAACAAAGCAGTTGTCTCTGCCTGGACCACTGACAACTAACAAGCACGTGGGAACCAACATGGTGGATGCCTGGCTTCCTGTCTGGTCATCGGAGTCTATATTTAACACCACAGCCCACGTCCACCGTCAGCCCCAGAGGACTTTGTGCAGCCTGCCCTTTCTTTAGTTGTGACCATCCAATTCCCTGACAGTGTCACTCACAGAATCTGGTACTTCATCCTCGTTATAAAAAGCAAAGTTCAGCATTGGATTAAAAGTCATTCACCAGAAAGATAAGAAGACCTTATAAAATGAAATGCAAATGTGTTTTCCTTCCTTCCTATTTTTTAATTGTCTCAAGCATGTGTGTTCCACTTATTTTTAAAAACGTAAACAAAGTAGAAACAAGAAGTGATTTTAAAAACAAATCCATCTACCTTAAAAACCTCTAAAAAGATAGGTTTGGCTTTCTAAATCTTTTTTAACATAGCTTCTTGAAAGACCATTTTAATTTGCTTGGTGTTCCGAATACTAGGTTTTAGGATTTCTCCTATTACGAAAAACTTCACAAACCACAACACTTTATTTCAACAGCTCCTGCTTTGCAGTGTTAAATGTAAATGCTTTTAAATATTCTATTTCAATAATGGTAATAAACTCTCTGAAAGCCCCGAATGAAACATACAGTATTTTTTATAAACTTTCAACTCAAGTCTGTACTTAATAAAAGTACATTTCAAAAATTGGGAGAAAACCAGACATTGTCTTTTAAAAATCCTTTATTTTCTTGGCACCAAAACAGATACAAAGCTAATCTTTGATAAGAAGGATTTAAATTAGTTTCAGAATCACCAGGGAGGGGCGCCTGGGTGGCTCAGAGGGTTAAGCCTCTGCCTTCCACTCAGGTCATGATCTCAGGGTCCTAGGATCCTGTCCCACATCTGGCTCTCTGCTCAGCAGGGAGCCTGCTTCCCCCTCTTTCTCTGTCTGCCTCTCTGCCTACTTGAGAGATCTCTCTCTCTCCCCCTCTGTCAAATAAATTTTAAAAAAAGAATCACCAGGGCTCTCCTTGCCTTTCCTTGCATTCCATGAGTCTATCTGTCCATGTGAACAAAAGTCTATTATCTAGTCTATTAACCAACCTTCTTCTTGTGGGAGGGCAGAGATGGAGGGAATGACTCACAGTTTTGTCCATCCAGTGCTATAAAGGACTGTCACAAGGACCCTCACTCACCTGAGAGCAGGTGTCCTTGGACAGACCTATAAACTACTCACCTTTTTGTACACACTGAACACTCTTCATATCAGGACTCCACTTAAGGCTCGATCCACAGAGAAATGTTGAAGGACCTTCTAAGGACATGCCACCTGAACAGGAAATGGTCACCTTCTCACCAATTCCATAGAATGGTTTATGGGGATGACTCTGCATGCCATCCATCAATCCAGGTAGGATGCAGGCAATTTCTAAAGATAAAAGAAAACAGGGTATCAGGGCATCTCAGTGGCTCAGTCATTGAGCATCTGCCTTAAGCTCAGGTCATAATCCTGGAGTCCCAGGATTGAACCCACATCAGGCTCCCTGCTCAGTGGGAAGTCTGCTTCTCCCTCTCCCACTCCCCCTGCTTGTGTTCCCTCTCCAGCTGTTTCTATCTGTCAACTAAATAAATAAAATCTTTAAAAAAGAGAAAAATAAAACAGAATACAAGGGTCATTGCTTTCCAAAGCCATATTTTTTTAAAAATGATAGCTTTGGATAGTGCTAATACACATGCTCTGCTTTTTTCACATTAGAGGAAAAATAGGCAGAGTTAAGTTCATTCCTAAGATGCCCTGAAAGACATGCCCCATAGTGCCTTGCATGTAACTGACAAGGACTAAAGACCAAAACAGTTCCCATTGTCCACTTCTGCCCTCAAAGCAATGTACCAACTTAAAATGAATCAGCCTTATAAACAGAGTCCTAAAGACCAGGCTGCTGTCAAAACCACACTTTTCCCTGCTGCCATTTATCTCTTTGGTCTGGTGAAGTCCCACCAGAATTTTCCCAAGAGCTCTATTCATCTGTATATCATTAACATATATCCAATTAGATATTTTTACTATCTGAAAATTTTAAAGAACCACCTTTAACCTTGCAACTAAACAAGTATTAAATAGTCTTTGGTTTTCCATCTCTAGTTTTTCTCACTTGATTAAATCCATTAGCTCAAATCTTCTACTTGAGAAAACAGCAAAGAGAAAAAGAAATATGCATAATTATGAGAAGCAAGTAAGAATTTATGATTTTTTTAAAAATCTCAGCAATCTCTATAATGGACTTTGGACAATATTTTACAAAATTCTGCTCTAGTTCTGTACAATTTCTGTCAGAAAATCCATTCATTTATTAATTCAAAAATGGCATCTATTGAGTGCCTTATTTAACAAAGTATGTTATATGCTACTGGGGATATAACAGAAACAAATCTACAGCACTTGGTAATGCCTTTCTCCTTGAGGCATTTGTAGCTCGAAAAAGAAAAAAAAAAGTTGAAAGGCTGCTAAATTAAGGAGGAACTGCAGCTCAGAGACTGAAAAGCTAGTAGTTTAACAGCCTTATAGGGATAGGCTATCAAGAGTTAGAGTCTAGTCCCATCAAAAAGAAGGAACCTAGTGAGAAATCCCAGACTTTCACTGGGATCCCTTAATGGCTACACCCTAGGAATAAAAGTAAACAGGACATAAAAACATCCTCACTGCCTTCCAGAAATAAAGTCAAATATTTTCTAGAGGAAAAGAAGAACATCACCCAAAGCCTCAAATGATTCCTTTATTTTTTTTTTACGAACAAAATCTGGCATTTAATCAAAACTAATCTAACATTCAAAAGGACAAGAATTAACCAAATTCCCCCAAAAAGACAACAGAAACAGACATACAACTGGTGCAGATAATGGGATTAACAGCAGCAGACCTTGAAATAACTGTGATTAATAAGGTGGGGAAAAAGTAAATGACAAGGCACAAAATTTCAACAGAGAATAAAAAAGTATAGAGAAGTAAGCAAATGAAACATCTAGAATTAGAAAATCAAATTAAGAACACAAAAGAGTTCTTAAAAGCAGATTATATACAACTTTACAGAGAATTAGTAAACTGGAAGGTAAACAGAGAGGGAGCATGGGTGGCTCAGTCCATTAAGTGGCTGCCTTCAGCTAGCTTAATCCCAGTGCCCTGGGATCGAGCCCCATGTCAGACTCCCTGCTCAGTGAGGAGTCTGCTTCTCCCTCTCCCTCTGCCTCTCCTTCTGCTTGTGCTTTTTTTCCCTCTCTCTCTCTAAAATACATACATACATACATACATAAAATCTAAAAAAAATCATTTAGAATGAAACAAAGGGGGGGAATGATGTAAAACCAAAGAAAAGAATATGCATAATATATACAATCTGAAAAATAAATCGTTTGTATCTCACAAGAAATGAGCAAGAATGGGACAGAGGCAATGAAGACACAATAGTCAAGAATTTCCTAAAATTGACAAAAGACATTAAAGCCAGATTCAATAAGTGTTTTGAATATCAACCAAGGTAAAGACAAAGAAAATCACATCTAAGTACATCACAGTGGGGGTGCTTCTGAAACACAAGCACTGAGAACAAAAGGAAATTCTCAAAAGTAGCAGGACATAAGATTTTCAAACCAGAAACAGTAAGACTCAGAGTGAATGTCTCCCTAGAAAACAGTGAAGTCAAAAGGCAAGGGATCTTTAAAGGCGTTAAGATAACTATTAACCTAGAATTCCTTACCCAGTAAAAATATCCTTCTAAAATTAAGATAAAATAAAGGTATTTTAATGAACAAAGAATAGGACCATTTCTTATCAGTAGATTCACAATAAAGGAAAAAATCTCTTCAAGCACAAGCATCTTATTAAACATTTTGAAGAACCAACATTTGACATTATTACTCTGAGATAGGAAATGTTTATATTCTATTTCAGTAATTTCTGTTCAAGGACTTCAGGAGTGAGAGGCGGAGAGACAAAGACATAGAGGAAGAGAAGAGGTCCTACAGATCAAAAAGAAGACAAACAAACAGAAAATAGGGGCCAAAAGTTGAACAGTCACTTCATCAAAAAGGATATGCAAATAGCCAATAAATGTGAAAACAGGCATGATAGCATAATCACCAGAAAAAAAATACAAATTAAAAAAATAAGATATTGCTACAGACTCATCATTACAGCTAAAATTTTTTAAAAGACTGATGTTGGTGAGGATACACAGCCATCTTGGATTCTCAGATTCTGGTAGGGAAGTAAATTGGTACAACCATTTGGAAGACTGGTAACATCTACCAAGTCTACATGGATATACACCCTATGATTCAAAATTTCATTAGGAGATATATGCCTAAGAGAAAAAAGTGTACATGTGTACACTAGGACTTTTTTCACATTGCATAGACCAACTGATAGAGGAAAATATGTTTCTACAGCTCTATCCATCCACTGAACCAACTTAACAACTTAACAGTACAAGTGAGATGGAAAGTCAAAAGTAGTGTTAGTGCGAAGCAGAAGCACTTACTTAGGTGCCTACATCTGAACAGAATAGGACCCAAAGCATTCAGTGATGCACACTGATGATGAACAAATCCCTAGAAATTGAACTATGGAGGATGTTCTGAAGATCTGAGCCAGACCTGAGCTCCCTGGTCTATTCTAATTTATACCAGGAACTTTAAAATTACAGTAAAATGTGCCTCCTCTGAGAGGAGCACTATCAACTGGAGACGAGGGCCTTTTCAAGATGCAACCGAAACTTGGACAGGATCATAAGAGCATGATTCATCCTCTTCTCCATGATTCTCTCATCTCAAGTTGTATGTCCAACCAGGACCACTCACTCTGACAGTGCATGTCTCCAACAAGCCATTGTGAATCCTCTCCACATCTGGCTACAGGGTCTCCAATCAGAGAGTATCCTTCATTGCAAGTATATACTATGCTTTTCCCAACAGGAAACATCGCACCTTCATCCTAAATAGAAATAAGAGAGAGACAGAGAGAAAAAACTACATCTGTTGTGCATTAACAGAATATTTCTTTAGAGACATTTGGCCTATAAATCATGTCATCTTTTAATTATCAGGCAAAATAAGTTCAAATAACAAATTTAGAAAATTGTCTATAAAAACAGTTTTCCTTGTATGTTCCTAGCCAACAACACTTGCACTACCATTAACTGAAATCAGTCAGCAATGCCACTGTACTATGATTTATCGATTGTCCCCAAAATACCAAGCACTTTCATAAACATTTTATTAAAATTACTTTAGTGGACACTGTCCAAGTCACCTTTTTCCCCTATGTTTCAGGAAAAGGCAGTTTGTTGTCAGATTTTGGAAAGGTACTTGTCAGTCAGTTCTTTACCATAAGATGTTCTGGGCTGTTCATTGGCAATACTGCCTAACAAAAGCCAGTAGGAGCAGACAGAAATGTTCAAATCCTATCAGCATATTCATGAAAGTTTAAGTTTTTCATTGATGACTTTTAGAGGAAGGAGAATGCTGATCTTCTCCCATTCCACACTCTAACCCCTACCCTGTAAGGGGAAGTGCTGCTGGGACTGGGTTAGATTCAAGGACGTAGTGTTGGCCTATGATCCCAGAAGGTGAACTTTCACAGTAAAGCAAGGAAGAATTTAAAGTCTAAGACATAAAGATGTAATCATGCTTTTCTGGGATTTTTCTTAGTTCCTTTCCTCATCCTTCAAATTCTCTGCTACCCCACTTGAAGGTTGAGAGCTGGACCTATTCTACTCCAGGCATTAGAATAAAATCTCATGGTGCCTTTTTCTTCTTACTGTCAGTCCTGGCCCTGGCTGGCTCCATTGTGGGAGTTGGTCAGAAACAGAGGGCCCAGGTTATTACTGGGGTTTGAAGAAAATGGGGGAGGAAATTTGATTTGCTTTAGTGTTAGTTTCTAGGCCTTCCTTTGCCTTGCAAAGGGGACTGCTAAATGGGGAATTTGAACTCATCAGTGCCCAAACTTAACTCTGTATCAGAACCAGTAGTAGCAATTAAAAGGGAGGGGGCGGGGCGCCTGGGTGGCTCAGTTGGTTAAGCGACTGCCTTCAGCTCAGGTCATGATCCCGGAGATCTGGGATCAAGCCCCACATAGGGCTCCCTGCTCGGCGGGAAGCCTGCTTCTCCCTCTCTCACTCCCCCTGCTTGTGTTCCCCCTCTGGCTGTGTTTCTCTCTGTCAAATAAATAAAATCTTAAAAAATAAAAATAAAATAAAAAAATAAAAGGGAGGGGGCACCTGGGTGGCTCACATTTAGTGTCTGACTTTGGCTCAGGTCATGATCTCAGGGTCCTGGGATGGAGCCCCATTGAGTCAAGCTCCCTACTTAGCAGGGAGTTTGCTTCTCCCTGTCCCTGTACCACTCCCCACTCCCTGCTCATGCTCTCTCTCTCTCTCACTCTGTCTCTCAAATAAATAAAAACTTACAAAAAAAAAAAAAAAAAGACAACTCTCAGACTCTACCCTAAACATAAATGAGAAAAAAATGGAAGATAAGGGGCAATGGAAAAAATGGAAGATAATCTCTATTGTTAAGTTCCCTGGGTGTTGTAGCCTATCTGTCAGGCAGTGTTCAGAACCCCTGGCTCCTTACAGGACACAAATGCACTGGAGTTGGGACAATAGCTCACGATTTCCTGAACTATACAAATTTGCTTTGCCTTGTTCTCCAAGCCTGTTTCTTTCAGGAATTCTATGAATTATGGTAAATATATTGGGACATATGAGTGTTAGAGACTTCGGGTTCATTCTCCTCTCTCTCTCTCTCTCTCTCTCTCTCTCTCTCTACACACACACACACACACAAACACACACACACACACACACAACTCTTCCATTTCCATGACCTACATTTGGGGAAACTTCAGCAAAATCTCAGTGAGTGTATGTTTAAGGGTCTGGAATTTTGGAGGCAAATCTTTTGTGGAGAAAGCAAAAGCAAGGCTGGCATAAGTGAGAGGGTCCTAATGGACCACATCTCCTATGTGAACCAGAAAGACACTCCACTGGGGCTTCGGGCCAAAACCTCATCATAACAAGCAGTGAGAAGAACATGAATTAACATGGCCCCAAAGCCAAAAAATTCCCTAGAACAAGTGGCAGATAACTTGTGTTCCTTCCTGAATGAGAAAATTGCTCAAAGTATAATGACCCATATCTCACCAACACTGGCAAAATGTCTTACTGGCTTCTATAATAAACTCAACATTTCATCCCAAACCCCATATTTAGGGGAAAAAATTTTAAGATATTTTTCAGTAGCAAAAATAAAGTTCTCTTTGTTGAAGAACTTGCTTATGGATTCCTATTTTAGTGTTCAGAATGGAAATTTTCAACAGCCCTCTGGCATGATTACATTTCTAATTTCATTGGGCAGCAGTATTGATTTACCTAACCACAGAAGATATACTGCCTTCTGCAGAATTCTAATCACCTTGGGCCAAAGAAGAAAAGTCACAAACTAAAACCCTCACACTAAAACTAAAATGCACATATAAACTATTTTTAACACCATTTCATCAGGGAAGAAGAAAATAGATTATGACATCAGTAAAGACAGGGAACTTGGAGCAAAGGGTGTATATGTAAAGGAAAACAATATATGTTCCATAACCAACTTGAACAAATCCATCTTTCAAGGCAGGAGGTGATGGACAGAATTCTTTTGGAGCCAAAGACAAAGGAAAACAATGTGGTTCAATCAACCTGTAAGGAAAAGGAAACAAAACAAAATTAATGTCATGGATCTCCACAGTATAATAAATACTTTGCAGCACAGTGAAATTTTCATTTACATCTGAAGGGACTCCATTCACATAAATACGTTGATGTGATTGCCATTCTCAGTATCAATATCTGATCATATCTTATCATAGAAAACTCAAACATAAGCTCAAGCTTCCAAAAAATAGCTAGTAAGTCAGTAGTATGAAGAACAAAGAGAAAAAGAAGGGAATAAAAATCACTGGATAACACATATACTTTATGTGATTTCTGGAGGTCACTTGTCTCAGACCTACTTTTTTTCCAGCTGTCTGGTTCTGAAATGTCTTTAACACAGAATTAATTCTGTATTAAAAATAACGTAATAACAGTGATCCTGCAAGAAAGGTAACACAAAAATAACAGTAGTTTTGATTGAGCGTTTACTATGTGCTAGGCATCTTTGCAGTTGCTCTACAAATTCACATACAAATGAATGAATGAATGAATGAATGAATGATTGAGTGAATAGGATTGGTAGGTCTAAAAAGTAATACAACTATTAATGAATGCTTACAAAAACATTCACAGTAACCCTAGGAGGTATGTGATGAGAACAAAGGCTGAGCAAGTTTGAATGACTTGTCCAAGGTTATAAAGTAATAAATATTAAGGTTGCATTCACATTGTTGTCAGTCAGGCTCCTAAAGTCATGCTTTCTACCACCCATAAGGCCATTTCTAGAGGAAGCTCATGACAATAATAGTTACAATGATATCCATCATTAAACAAAGTTTTCAGGAGTCCTCTGAAGCCAGCATGCCACCAGTATTATCCCCACTCCAGAGATTTGAAATCTGAGGGAAAGCATGACAAATAGCCTATAGTACTGCCTGCTTCTCAGCTGAGTTTTCTTATACTCTTGCTATATTCTGAGAAAACTCAGAACTGTGAAGTATTGATTGTAATTTTCCTCTTTGCACTGAACAGATGGAGATCTGAGCACCAAGAAGAATGAGAATTCCTTCAATGCCTTCTTTAGGGTGTTCCTTTCCCTGCAGGCTTACGTCTAAGGCAGGGGAAATATGATCACTCTGGCAGAGACCTCCTCCAATGGAGACCCTCATCTTCCCAGAGACATGTCCCCAAAGGCAGCTTCTCCTCCTACTATAATCCCATATACTCACCAGCCTCCTGGTCATGAGATATTCACTATGGTTGGAGTATGAAGCACCAAACCCTTAGGAAAAGCATCCCACCTCCCTGTGCTTCTACCAGATACTCAACTATCTTACAGATTCTTTAACTCACATGACCTTCAAATTATCTTATAGAATGTTTTGCCAATCCCTGATCAAAAGAGGTTAGTAAAGACAGCATAAACCAGTAAGGTGTGACCTGAAGAATTTTGACCAATGGGTATAATTCATCAAGTAAGCATTTTGAGATAGCTTTTGCAAGGTCCTGATACATGAGAAGTTGGTATCAGACAATTGAGCTAATCAGTCTAGATACCGGCCATCTCGAACATCTGGCTTTATGCTTAATCATGAATGAATGAATGAATGAATGAATGAGTGAATAGGATTGGTAGGTCTGAAAAGTAATACAACTATTAATGAATGCTTACTATGTGCCAGGTGCTGTGCTAGTAATCCCTTTCTATGCTAATGTCATTTAATTTTGACAACATCCTACCATTGTATTACCTTCTATAATTATACTAATTTTAGAGGTGTGGCAAGTAACTTGCCCAAAATCACCCAGCAAGTAAATGGCAGATCTGCTTAATGCCAGAGCTGTTCAGATCCCTTTGGCCAGATAGCCTCCGAGTTACCCAGCCTTTTATAACATCTGTGTCAGGAAATCTTGAAACGCACAAGTGCTAGCTGGCTAGAAATGTCTCCCTACGTCAAATGACCTCACTGCTAAGGGCAAAATAGTCACTGATAAAAATCACCATTTAACTTCTGAAACTTTTAATAGTGGCAATCATGCATTCCAGGCTTACTGAAAAGGGCACTGTGTTCTTTGCAATTGCCAGGAGATCTGGCCCCCATTACCGCAAATGCTGCAGCTCCTGGTCCTCGCATGGGCTGCTTTCTGATGGTTCTCCTATACAGGATTGTCCACCTTCACTGGGTGGTGGGTTATTGCATTCTCGTCTCCTTGTTTTCTTCCCTTGAACACAGGGGCCCCAAGAGGACCAACAATTCCAACCTCCATCCACTCCTCCTGTAAGATAAGAGAGAGGTTGTTCAGAAAGCATTGATCAGAGAGGAAGATTTCAGAGCTTAGCTGAGCTTCCTGCTTAGGTGGTTATTGGGGGACAGAACCGTCTGGGCGCTCACTACCTTCACTCCATTCAGGAGGTCTTCTACAATGACCAGAATGTCTCTGCACACCAACGAGGTCTGTCCAGGTTAAGGCTGCATTAACAAACTTCTTGCAATAATATCTTAAACTTGTTTATTATTTTGCAAGTCTTTCAGAGCACTTTTACATATATCCTACCATTTATTTACTTCTCATCAGAATGAATCTGGATGGGCAGGGGTCTGTCACCATTCTCAGTTGACAGGTGTGGAATCTAAGACAAGGTGGTTAAATGCCATGCCCAGGGCCATAATGGCTGCCAAGAGCCACGTCCAGACAGCAACGTGGCCTTACGGCGGAGTCCAGGCTCCTCTCCTTACAGCAGTTCCTATTGTGAATCTTTCTATTGTAAAAGCAGTGATTAGGCATGAGGAGAACATAACCCACTGGGTATTCCCAACTACTGACCTCAGAGCTGGCCTTATTCAATGAAGAAGTCCCTAAGCAGGAGAAACACATTTGCTTCCTGTCAACATCCTTCAGTCTGAAGGCACTTGCTTAGCGCAGCCTGGCCACCTTCCAACTCAGGGCTGATTCACCGCTAACAATGCTTTTACAGTCTTCCCCCATCATATTCCTCGGGGGAGGCAAGAGAGAACTTGGATTACATTCTAAGAACTTGTCTTTCCTAGGTAGAAACTGATCTCAGAAACCATGGCCCTGAAGCATTACTTCCTGATGATAGATGGATATGTTTACCGCTCCTTAGGTATTTCTACCGGGTAACCCACTCCTCAGTATCACACACACCAAAACTAAACTAATTTGGTAATATTTTCCCATGAGCTTTTTTCCATAGTTAGAAATTGAGTAATCAATTAGTCCCCTGAGCATAGTAACAGGGGGTAATAATAGCTTAATATGTTATTTTTGCTACACCAACCCTTACCAGCAGGGGGAGCTTCCATTTTTATCAAATAACAGGAAATCCAAGTCACAAAGAAATGAAATCAAAGTGGTGGAATTCCAATTGACCAGACAGGCTGCTTGGGAAGAGAAGTGGAGGCAAAGATGCCTTCATGATGCTTGTATAAGCAACCATAGCTTAGTCATGTATTCATTCATCAAACAACTATCAAGTGACTTCTATGAATCAAGCCCTGTTGGGCTCTAGGAATGAAAAAAGGAATCACAGTTCTGACCTTAAGAAATGCGCTTCCTAGAGGAGAGAGACATATAAATAAATGTAAAATTGTCTCATACTTTGTCTGCTTATAAAGTCAATCTCACATAGTTCTGTACTAAAACACTTAAAGTGTCATTCAGTTGAGCACATCCAGCAGACGTTCAAGAGTATTTGTGAATGATTGATGGATGGAATATAACACAAAATAAAAAGATATATTTCAAAGAAATTGTCATCAGAAAGGTTAAGCTATGCATACACCAGCTCCAGAGACCTATATTATGACAAAATCTTAATGAGGTGACTATGGAAGGACAGAGGTATTTTAAGCATTAATCTATTCCAATGGAGAATGAATAAAGGAGGGGATGGTGACTCTGTTCACTAAGACAGGAAAACAGAGGGGCACCTGGGTGGCTCGGTCATTGAGCATCCAACTCTTAATTTCAGTTCAGGTCATGATCACATGTTCATAAGGTCAAGCCCCACATGGGGCTCAATGATCAGCAGGGAGTCTGCTTGAGATTTTCTTTCTCTCCCTCTCCCACACCTCCCCTCATTGTGTGCACACTGTCTTGCTCTTTCTCTCAAATAAATAAATAAATCTTAAAAAAAAAAAAAAAAGACACGAAAACAGAGACAACAGGGGATCCTGACCCAGTAGCTAGAATCCAGAAGTGGAACAGGAAGGAAGACACTAAATTAAAATGCCCATGCACAAAGAAACACAATGTCAAAGGCCAGAGGGAAAGAGTGATCTTTTCACTGTGTCCAGCATAACCAGAAAAATTCAGGACACTGACCTGCTTCATTCCCCACAAGGACTCCTTGCTCACAAGCCACACCAAATGTGTATGGTTTACAATGGCACTGACACTGGGTTCCCTCAACGGTGGCAATGCCGCCATTTTGACAAGGCTGGCAATGGCAGGGGTCGAATTCATGCAGATATTCCTCAAGAGCTCTCTTCAGGTATAGTCTCTTCACGGAGGCACAGGGCACTTCCTTTACCAGCTCATACAACGGTGTCAGCTGTACAAGTAAAGACATCATGGTCAGTAATCAGGGTTCTAGGCAAGAATATTCTTCTTCTGCATTTAGGCTCAATCCCCATTAAAATAAAATGAAAAGCCACTCATGTTAATTCCAATTATTTCTTGTTCAAATAAAAAGAAATCAATTCACTTTCTTTGCAAGGCAAAAGGAAAAATAGGAGTGAATAGGGAAGGAGTATTTTTTTATATCTTGCATAAAATTTTTCAAGACCAACAGGACATTCATTTTCTAGTTATTGAGAGATTATTTTGAAGGCAGTACATTTTCACCCTTGCAGAGGACAGAAGAAAAGGAAAATCATTTAAAATTACAGTGAAGAAGCAAGTGTAAATAAATTTACAATTAAATACCCTGACTCTAAGAGACTTAATATGGCTCTTAATGGAGACTGTGACTATTTTCCCTGAAGAAGTTTAAAACAGACAGGGCAACCCTTATGGGTCCCCTCCCTCTAAAGCTTTGTACTCTGTAATTCGTTACTATCTCTCAATAAACCTTGCTTTGCTGCTCCCCAAAAACTAAAATAAAAATAATAAAATAAAACAGATAGACGTTATGTTCTGTGTTGAATGTGTCTAATGAAAAGCAGCTTGGAGACCCTGGATGTGCTGACTAAGCTTTAACAATCTGCTCTCCTAAGAACAAAAATGCTCTGATTTGTAGCATTTGCCAGTTTCTGCAGTATAAGAACTCTCCCCATGGCCAATCTCAGGTTGCCACTGTGATGCCAATGACCATGGAATTGGGAAGATATATGCAGCCCTGGCTCTTGGGAAGGTCTGTCCAACCTTTCTGCAGCACATCACTGTGTGAGGATAACTCAAAGACTCAGCCACATCTCCTTCCCTCTCTGCCCGAGCTCTCCTACACGGCATTATGGCAGAACAGACTGCAAGACACTATGCAGACTTACACCTATAGTAAGCTAGCAAACTACCTATGATAGTCACAGTCCAACGTGGAGAAGAGCAGAGTTGAGAATGAGAAGGAATATCTGTTTCTCCCTTATCGACAATTTCAAATTTTTCACGATTTGTTGGGGAGCCTGGGTGGTGCAGTCATTAGGCATCTGCCTCCGGCTTAGGTCATGATACCAGAGTCCCAGGATCGAGCCCTGCATCGGGCTCTCTGCTCTGCGGGAAGCCTGCTATCCCTCTCTCATTCCCCCTGCTTGTGTTCCCTCTCTAGCTGTGTTTCTCTCTGTCAAATAAATAAATAAAATCTTAAAAAAAATAAAAAAAAAAAAAAGATTTGCTATGGGGCATTGAAAATAGATCATTGTATATATTGAGAGTGGCACTTTAGGAAAAGACCTGGGAAAACTACCCTCCTCTCTTCACCCTTATTAGGAGGCAAGTGGGTATATGTGGAGTTAAGAGGGTGCTCAAGGAGCTATTGTGATGTGGAGGTTTATAAAATGTATCCAAGTCTCACTCTGGGACATTTTTTTACTCCGGTGACAGAAAACAGATCAGAGAATCAATTCTGCTACAGCCTTTGTTTTGAAAATGTGAGTTTTTTCCATTTGAGAGAGATGTGTTGGGGAACAGTCTGAGCCTATCACATATTTTGTGTATTCTTTTTTCTTTAAGATTTTATTTATTTATTTGACAGAGAAAAACACAGCTAGAGAAGGAACACAAGCAGGAGGGAGTGAGAGAGGGAGAAGCAGGCTTCCCAGCGAGCAGGGAACCCGATACGGGGCTTGATCCTGAGACTCCAGGATCATGACCTGAGCGGAAGGCAGTCACTTAGCCAACTGAGCCACCCAGTTTCAACTACAAAACCAGGTGAACTCAGAAAAGTGGACACAAAAAAGGGACACACCCCAAGATAGGAATGCACACAACATGCACGCACAAACGCACACTTCGGACATCGCTCCAGGTCCCTGCCTGTACCAACCACCACCCACGCCCGTCTGGGGCTGCAGCTCGTTGTCTGTCGGCTCCCCTCCTAACGCGTCACAGTTACTCCGGGGCTCCCACCCACCCGTCAACCAGCAAGCCTCGAAGTCTTTTTCTAGGAATTGTGCCACCTTAACATAGTACATCCATTTCTTAACAATTTAACACATATAAAACCATGCTATTGTTTTTACTGATGTCTTTTTTTTTTAATGAGTAACACAGATCAAGTTTTTGAACTTTGTGTCCCTAACCCCATTTTCCCCATAAGCCAGGTGGTCTTTACCACTCAATTCTGCCTAGCTCTCTGATTTTTAGGAGCACGTATGTTGCATTGTAAAAGAACTGACTGTGTCAATAAAACATCCTAAAATGTTGCCAGCCAAATTTGTTCTATCTTAAGGGACATGTCTCCAAGAGCCTACATGTGGTGGCCAGGGGAAGAAAGGCAATCTGAGGGGACAGTAGACAAGCCTAAATGCTTTCCTTATGCAAGAATCTATAATTCTTCTGAATTAGAGACCAAGGAAAACATAATCAAATTTAGGTCAAAAGTTTAATATGCAAATTTGTTCATTAATTTCTCTTGGGATTTACAAGACATTTACCCTTTACAACTGAAATACGGACAAACAAGATAATGAAGCTTCTGTTTCTTATTATTATGTATGCATTCCTTTTACTATACAAAACATAATTGGGATGCAGAAAATGCTAATCACAGCTGTCTCTGTTTAATCACCTTGATTTAATCTCATTTTCCAGTGCAAAGAAGCATGCCTGCTTTGTGCTGCTTTCAACAGAACAAGACATACCTTTTGTTTTATGACTTGGGGAAGACCAGTCACAGATTCTGCCCAGGAAGAATATCGCTGTTTGTTTACGGCGGGATTGTCCAGGTCCAGGGAACCGAGAAGAGCCACAAAGCCTGAACTTCCCCCCCTGACAAACGGGTCCCCTCGCAGCACGTTCCTCCGAGTTCCTATGCAAGGAATGATCAATCCATTCAGTCAGGACACACAAATGAAATGAAAAGGAGACTATAAAAGTAAAAAGTTTATCAAGCACTAAAATACAATCCATCCAACTTTACTACATTCTGGGAAAGAAAGAACTATGGAGACAGTAAAAAGATCAGTAATTGTCAGCCGTGGTGGGTGGGAGGAATGAATGGGTGGAGCACAGAGGATTTTTAGAGCAGTGAACTTGCTCTGTATGATACTACATGGTGGATACGTGGCATTAGACATCTGTCCACACCCATAGAGTGTACAACACCGAGGCTGCACCTAACGTAAGCTGTGGACTATGGGGGTTCACGATGTGTCGGTGTAGATTCATCAACTGGAACAAATGTCCCACTGTGGTGGGGAAGGCTGATGGGGGGGGCTTAGTTTCTGATGGGAGTAAATGGAAACTCTCTATCCTTTTTGCCCAATTCTGCTGTAAACTTAAAACTACTCTAAAAAAGTGTCTACTAAAAGAAAAAAGAAAGGGCCCCTGGCTGGTTCAGTCAGTGGAGCATCCAAGTCTTGGCTTTGGTTGAGGTCATGATCTCAGCATTGTGGGGTCAAGCCCCGCATCAGGCTCTGTGCTCAGTGGCCCCTCTCCCTCTGCCCTTTCCCCTCCTGCTCACACACACACAGCAGCACACATGCTGGCTTGCTCTCTTTCTCTCTCTCAAATAAATAAATAAAATATTTTTAAAAATAAAATCTTAAAAAAAAAGAAATATACAACCACTACCCGATAGTAGGTAATATTAGGGAATTATTGTTCCTATTCTTAATGCTCTTGGTATAATAAGAACATTATGTTACATAGGAGACTGTATTGTTTCTTAGAAAATATATGCATATATTTTGGGATGATGCATCATGAAATTTACTTCCAAATGGTTCAAATAAGATTATAAATAGTTTGAATATAATATTTATATATTGATAAATAACCCACATTATAAATAGTATATGTACATTATATACAGCCAAATGTCATAATAATCATTACAGAGAGGAGGTGGGTATGTGGGTACTTATTACTATGTTCTTTCTGTATATTTGGAAGTTTTCATAATAAAACAGGGGGGAGTCCCTTGCATATGGAGTACTAACAATAAGCAACAAAAAGCCATTAATTAAGAGGCATACATTAACATACAAAAAGTGTTCTAAACAATGAATATTAATTGAATGATTTTCTGCATTTATGTGCCCTATAACTTCAGAAATATTTTTGTTTCCATTTGTAATTGGTTTTTACACTGGTCATGACTGGAAATTCCTACCTCACAGATTGGATTTGGGGTGATTTTCAGTTCTTTTAATTAAATTTTGCAATTTCATAAAATTTTCATTAAATTTTTCAAATTCAGAAACCATATTTTTATCAGAAATTATTAAAGCCTGATGTTTCTAATAAATTAGCAAGTACTCCTCATCTTCATTGTTAGCTCTGGTTTTAATATGTAAACAGTTGCCCTGGGAAGGCAGAGCATAGTCCCTGAAGGACCTGACCCAGAACCCCCTGGAGTGACCACACATTTCTGGGCTCCAACATCTATGAGAGAACAGCTGTGAGGAAAGCCCTGGAATAAGCATTTTAACAAGCTTCCTCAGGTAATCTCCATGTATACTAAAGTGGGAGAAATCACGGCCTTCACTGGCCGACCTTTTTACAAATTTCAGATTCTAAGAGATCCATTTTAGTTTTATTTTGAAATCTGTAGCCTCTCTCTCCACACCTCAGTGAGCTCCCTGTCCAGCTGTAGGCTCTTTCACCCTACACAGTCAGCCTGATGTGACAATGAAGAGCCCAGACTAAGAGCCCAGACTTGACAAATGTCAAGCCTTTGAATCTCATGTCTGATGCTTACCAACTGCGATCGTGGGCAACCTTTCTGTGACTCAGTGTCCCTGTCTGTATAATGGGAATATGACTAGTACCTAACTCTTAGATAGGAAAAATATTTTGGCTAATTTTTGTAAATCACTTAAAATTATGCTGGGCACATAGTAAATGCTATGTGTTTGTTACGCACAAAATAAAATAAAATCAGTGAGCAGCTTCCACTTGTCCAGCTGATAATGGAGGTCTACATCTTCCCAAAGCTCCCACTCTCATTTCTAACTCCAGATCACTATATTTCCATTTCTCTCACAAAGCTGTCCTCCTCCTCTGTCATGCCAGCTCCATGATGACAGGCATTCTCTGGGGCATGTCACCGTTGGGACCCCAATGCCTAGAACAAATCCCACCATATACCACAGGCTCCATAAACAGTTGATGAATGAGGAGGTGAATGAGTCAATAAACTGGGTTTCACTGTGTCTCCCTCCTTCCAGCAGTCATCTGCCAATATCCCGAGAATTCTCACCTCCTTGCTAAGAACTCTGACCCTTGGGTCAATCTTCACCTTTGTCCTAATTTCTGCCATCACCCTGGGAGAACTTAAGCTCTAGGACCACTTATTCCATTGCTACCACACAAAGAATCCCTTCATTGTAAGGCAGTGAGTTGCAATCACCAAATTCAATGAAGAGTCTCCAATACTTCTCTTAATTTCTTTCTAGAGTCTCTCTCTGTTGACCTCCCCTTCTCCTTTACTTTTATTCCTCTGTTTCTTAGGGGTTTTTTTCCTTCTTTTTTTTTTTTTTAAATATGCTCTATGCCCAGTGTGGGGCTCAAACTCAATGACCCTGAAATCAAGAGCCCGCCTGCTCTACCGACTGAGCCAGCCAGGCACCTCTTTTCTGGTTCTTATCCTATCAGATTATCCTTTCTCAGTCCTCTTCTTTCTCTACAACTTTCTTTGTAAACTTTCATTAAATCACTCTCAGTATTAAATCCTTTAATGGCACCCCTTATCATCAGGATGAAATCCCAATTCTTTAACATAGCATCTAGGGGCGCCTGGGTGGCTCAGTCGGTTAAGCGACTGCCTTCGGCTCAGGTCATGATCCCGGAGACCAGGGATCGAGTCCCATATCGGGCTCCCTGCTCAGCGGGAAGCCTGCTTCTCCCTCTCTCACTCCCCCTGCTTGTGCTCCTCTCTGGCTGTGTTTCTCTCTGTCAAATAAATAAATAAAATCTTAAAAAAAAAAAAAAGGAAAAGAAAAAAAACCTTTAAAAAAAAAAAAAAAAAAA
>PITA01014980.1:0-51664 GCA_004023965.1 Spilogale gracilis | reverse complement strand
GAAGAAGCGGAGGGCTGGGTTCCCCCTCTGACCAATTCCCGGGCGCTGTCCACCAAAGGCAACCTCATCCGGAAGCTCCCGAGGAAGACTGCCGTTCGAGTGGGGGACACGGCCATGTTCTGTGTGGAGCTGGCCCGGCCTGAGGACTCCGTCCACTGGCTGAGGAACCAGGAGGAGGTGGTGGCCGGGGACCGCGTGGCCATCACCACAGAGGGCACGTACCACACCCTGACCATCTCCAAGTGCAGCCTGGAGGACATGGGCGAGGTGACCTTCATGGCTGGGGACTGCCGGACAACCACACAGTTCTTTGTGTCTGGTAAGGGCCAGGGACTGCCCCTTGGATGGACATGTCCCTTTCCCCTTCCTCTGTCCATTGGGCTGCGGTGTGCCCTCTGGTCTGCTACAGGGAGGGCTTCGGGGCTGGAGCAACAGGTCATAAATCTGGTTTCCTGGGACCCGTGGTTTGTTTGCTGTCCTCCTCCCCCACTATGGTCACCCCAGGTGACTGCACAGTGGGAGTTCTGGTGATCCCCACTCTGAGAACCGAAGTAGAAGGTACAGATTGTTCTAGAAGCACACGTGTGGGTGAGACAGGTGTGGGACATCGTGCATGGGCATGTCCTCTTTCTGTGGGCTTTGCTATCAAATTTGTAATTGGAGAGTAGGTCCCTCCCCCCACCCGCTCCCTGCACATGGGTCTCAGCACCCTCAGAATGGTCACTGTGTCCTGCTTTGGTCACTGCCTAGCCTAAGACCTGGATACACAGATGGGGTCTGTCCCCAGGCCCCGTGGGCCTTGTGTCCCCTAAGCTGGAGCACTCTTCCCAGTACAACCAAAGAAATGTCCACAGGGCTGGGGTCAGGGGTCATGGGCCCACAGCATCCCTTGGCACAACAGTCTCCTGGGGCCCTAGGCTGTCAAGCCAGTGAAAGCACGCCATGCCCCCAGGAGGGCTGGTCTTGTCTTGGACCCAGCGCTTAGGGAGGGAGTTCCCCATCAGTGACGTCTTGTGGCCATGCTCTGCCCAGCCCCTAGGAAGCCGCCCCTGCACGCTCCTGAGGCCCCTGTGGTAAAGTCCAAGACAGAGTGCTCTGTGACCCTCGGCTGGTCCCCACCACCCCACGGGGAGCGTCCTGTCCCCATTGATGGTTATCTGGTGGAGAAGAAACGACTTGGCACCTACGCTTGGAGCCGGTGCCATGAGACTGAGTGGGTGGACATGTATGAGCTGACTGTGGCCAGCGTGTCTGAGGAGGGGGACTTCCAGTTCCGGGTGTCTGCTGTGAACAGCTTTGGCCACAGCCCCTACCTCGAGTTCCCAGGGACTGTGCACCTGGGTAAGTGTGGATGCTCTCTGGATGCTTGCCCCATGGGCTTCCTGGGGGAGGCGACGCATGGACCCAGGCTCTGGAGGAGGAGGGACAGAGGGCAGAGGCTGGCCCCTTTCTGAAGTTCTCACCCTGCAGTCCCCCAGCTGGCCTTGAAGATGCCTCTGAAGGCAGTGGAGGCGGTAGAGGGTGGCGAGGTGACCTTCACGGTGGAACTTACTTTGGCCTCGGCGGGCGAGTGGTTCCTGGATGGGCAGGCTCTGAGGGCCAGCAGCGTGTATGTGATCTATCATGATGGCACACGGCATGCCCTCACCATCCGCTCCGTGTCCGCCAGCCTGCATGGCGCCGAGCTCAAGTTTGTGGCTAATGGCATTGAAAGCAGCATCTGCATGGATGTCCGAGGTAAGAGGACCCCAGCTGGGACCCAGGCCTCTGCCCTAGGGGTGCGGTGGGGGCTCCTGGAGCTGCTGCCTGTCCCAGTATAGGTGGGTTCCCAGGTGGTCTCCTGGATGCAGCAGCATTGGGCAGGGGAGGGCGGTGGGAGGCAGCTTGCCCAGAGCAGGCAGCAGCCTCAGCAGCAGGGTGTGCGTGGAGGAGGGTCTCCAGATCCTCACTCATCTAGTCTATCTGCCTACTCCCCTCCCTCCCCAAATTTGTGTCACTCTGCCTCTCCCTGTTCCCTCACACCTGACTCTCCCTGCTATGTCCACTCTCCATTGTCCCCTCCCCATCCTTTCCCCCACTGTTCCTCCCCACTCCCCTTGCTCTCTGTCCCCTCCTTGTCCATCCCTTCTGCCCACGTCTGTCCACTCTTCTCTCTTCCCTCCCCCTTCACTCCCTCTCTGTCCCCTCCCTTGTCCATTTCCTCTGCCCCCACCCTAATGCCCCCTCCACACCATCCTCACCCATCTATTCTCTCTCCCCATCCCCTCCTCCTCTGCCCATACCTCTTCTTTCCCCTCTTCCACTGTCCGTTCCCTGTCTGTCCCTCTCCCTGTCCATTCTTCCTTCTGTCCCTTCCCCCATCCATCTCTGCCCACACCCCAATATCCCCCATCATCCCTTCCTCCTCGGTCCATGCCTCTTCTTTCCCCTCCTCCACTGTCTGTTCCCCCGTCCATCTCCCTGTGCATTCTTCCCTGTGTCCCGTCCCCCACTGTCCCCTCCACCTCTTTGTCTGTGCACCTTCTGTCCACCTGTCTGTGGTCCCAAGCGGCCCCAGGGCTGACCACCAAGCGTCAAGTTGCAGCTGTGAGGGAAGTGCTGGCCCGGCTGCATGAGGAGGCACAGCTCCTGGCTGAGCTGTCAGACCAGGCTGCAGCGGTGACGTGGCTGAAGGATGGCCACGTGCTGCCACCAAGCCCCAAGTATGAGGTGCAGGCGATGGCTGGACGGCGGGCACTGCTGGTGCGGGATGTGGTACAAGATGATGCCGGCCTCTACGAGTGTGTCAGCCATGGGGACCGCATTGCCTACCAGCTCCTGGTCCAAGGTGATGCCTGCTGTGCGTGTGTCCACGTCCACCATGGCCACAGCCCCATGTTAGGTCCCCAGCTCTAAGCAGGCTGTAGGGGATCTGGGTAGTGGGAGCCACTGTTCTCTGTCCCTGTATGGGGGGTGGGGAGTGGGGCATGCTCAGCTGACCTTGGGGAGTGGTGACTCTGTGAGGAGGATGGGGGAGGGGAGGCTCTGCCTAGTAGGGGGAGGGGCTTCCTAAGGGCAGGTGGCACTCCGAAGAGGACCCTGGTCTGAGTGAAGCCCCCAGGCCCCCGCTGTCTCCATCTGCTGTCCATGTGAGTGTCTGTGTGGCTGGGGCTCTGCTGGCCCCCCTAACCTCCCCGGGTACCTTTGCAGGGCTCACTCCCTTTCTGCACAAGGACACAGCTGGTGGCTGTGTGGATGCTGTGGTTGGAGGCCCAGCCTACTTCGAATGTGAGACCTTGGAGGCCCATGTGCACGTGTGCTGGTACAAGGACGGCGTGGAGCTCAGCCGCTCCAGCCAGCACTTCTTGCAGGAGGACATGGGCCCACGGCACAGGCTGGTGGCAGCCTCAGTCACCCGGCAGGATGAGGGCACCTACTCGTGCTGTGTGGGCGAGGACTCCGTGGACTTCCAGCTGCGTGTCTGTGGTGAGCCAGAGGCGTGGTGGGTGGGGAGCAGGTCCAACTGCATCAAGCACTTGTGAGGCCAGGCTGTCTGGCCCTTCCTTTCTTCTGAGAATGCCCAGGAGGGGCTGTGGCTCCCGGAGTTGGGAAGAAGAACTTCCCACAGAACTAACATTTAGATGACAAAGATGTGGGTATGGAAAATAAAAGATAAGAAGGAAACTTGTAGCTCTTTTCTCCTTTTAAGGATGAGGAAGTGAGACAGACAAGACCTGAAAGGTACTGGAGGCATCCTCAGCAGCTTAGACTGGGGTCTTGATGCCTGAGGCTCTGGCTCTTTCTAGAAACTTCTGGGGCTTCTTGGTAGATGTTGAGTCCAGCTTTGTCTGAGTCCTGGCCCTTATTTGGGTCTGGGCCACTGCTCCAGGCCTCCCTCTCTTTGTCCCCAGGCACTGGCCTGCTGTCCATTATGGTGCTCAGAGGCTGCTCCCTCCATGCCCTGGAGGGGTCAGGGCATCAGGTCCCCCTATGCCTGAGGAGGGCCCTACCAGCAGCACCTGACTGGGAAGGACTCCCAAGGTCGCCTGGCTTCAGGACTTGGGGACCTCCCTTCAGTGAGGCTTCTGACCATGCATTCTTCTCTGTCCCCAGAGCCCTCCATGGTGTTTGCCAAGGACCAGCCAGCACACAACGAGGTGCAGACTCAGCTGGGGGCCAGTGCCACCCTGAGCTGTGAGGTGGCCCAGGCCCAGACAGAGGTGACGTGGTACAAGGACGGGAAGAAGCTGGGTGCAAGCTCCAAAGTGCACGTGGAGGCCAAGGGCTGCAGCAGGCGGCTGGTGGTGCAGCAGGCGGGGAAGGCGGATGCTGGGGAGTACAGCTGTGAGGCCGGGGGCCAGAAGGTGTCCTTCCGCCTGGACGTCAGAGGTCAGTTGACAAAGCTGGTGGGTCCATATCCCTGGACCAGGCCTGGAGGAGGTGTTTTGGAGGGGGTTGGGTCAGGCCTGCATCAGTCAGTTATCTAGTGCCAAGTAACAAATACCCTCTAACTGTGGAGGCAGTTGGCTGTGTGGCCAGGAGCTTAGGCAGGGCTCAGTGAGACCGCTCATGTCTGCTGTATGAAATGTGGGCTGGGACAGGGAGTTCCAGTCTGGCCTCATCCATGCGTCCGCTGTCCCAGCAGGCCTTCAGTGCATGGGTCTGGCTGGATGGCAAGCCTCCGTCTCCATGTGATGTTGGCTGGGCTCACTCCTATGTCTGGGATCCTGTTCTCTCCTCATGGCATCTCTGCCCCAGGTCTATGTCTCCACGTAGGGAGCCTGGGCTCCTTCACATGGTCGTTCTGTTCCCCTTGGAACAGCAGGTACTCCAGGGCTTATTGAGTTCTGTGCTCAGAGTGTGACCTCCACCACACTGTGCTGCACAAATCTTGGTTTCCAGGTCAGGGAGAAGTAGACCCCAGTGCTGAGGGTGTGGACGCAGCGAGGCTTGGCTCATCAGGGACCATTTGTAACAGTTTCCCACAGGCACACTGCAGAGACAGAGGCTGTGCCTCGCTTTAGTTCTCTGTCACCTGAGCATGAGATAAGGATTTTCCTAGTGCTTATTGCCTCATGGTCACAAGATGGCTTCCACAGTTTCAGCCATCACCTTCAAGGTGGGAAGAACATACAAAGGGTGTTTTTCAGGTCATTTTTTATGGCTTAAAACAGCTCTGATGGCCACACGCCCTGAAGAGAGCCTGGAAAAATGAGCCCCTGGGTGTACAGGCTGGCCAGTGGGACATTGAGGGTGGAGGGGGTGGGCCTCTGCTCAAGTAATTGGTCTGGGTCTGCTGAGGGGCCTGTGTGTGTCCTGGGATCAACCCATGATACCCACATGGGGTGGCTGCACCCTGAGTCTGGACATCCCCTTTAAGGCAGGCAGTGCCTGGATCAGAGTGTGGACAGGGTCAGATATTTCCCCTGCTGGGTGACCTTGGGCAAGTTGCTGGTGTTGCAACCCCCCAAAACTCCTGTCTGCCTGGACCACAGAATGTGGCCATATAGGGTAGTAGGGTCTCCATAGCAGTGATCAAGGTGAGGATCTCGAGGTGAAAGCATCCTGGCTCAGGGTGGGCCTTGAGTCCTGAAACAGGCATCTGTAGGTAAGAAGGGAGTGGGGGATTTGAGATGGCCACATGATGACAAAGGCCAAGACTGGGGAGACATGGCCATAAGCCCAGAACACCTGGGCCCCCTCTCCATCTAATAGAGACAGGAGGGACCCTCCTGGAGTCTTCAGAGGGAGCAAGGACCTGCAACACCCTGACCACAGACTTCTGGCCTCCAGACCCAGGAGAGGACAAAGCCTGTCTGTGGTCATTTGATCTTGCCACCTTGGGACCTCATGTAGTTACGCCCAGTGACTCAGTTTCCCCATCTGTGAGGTAGTATTGGAGCTTCTAGGGCTTTGCTGTAAGACCATCCCTGGCCCTGTGAGGGCAACTTGGGCTGGGCTGCCTCACATCCAGACACTGAATTCTGGCCTCAGGACCAGGGTGCAGAGGGTAAGGTAGGCAAGAAAGGGGACCATGGCTTGCCAGGTAGGAGGGTCCTGGAGGATGAGCCCAGGTGTGTCAGGTGAGTGGCACTCAGAGAGTGTGTGCATGTTGGGATGTCTGGAAAGCTCTGGATCGCAGTGTGAGGCTCACGACAGGAGGCTGACATGCACCAGTGCCAGGTTCATTGAGTAAATGCCATAAATCCACCCTTTTACAGGGTACAGTCCTGTTTTTAGGACATTCACAAGGTTGTGCGACTATAGCACCACCTAGTTCTAGAACATTTTCACAACCCTATGAAATGCCAAGCCCATAGTCAGTGTATGCCTGCCTTCCCTTCACTGCCTGGAGTATCATTTCCCAGAGTGACTCTTCCCCTTTACACTGCCACCAATAGTGTGCAAGACTCTATGTCCTCTACATCCTCACCAACACTCATTATTTTCATGTAATTTATTTATATTTTGCTTCTTAGCGACACTAGTGCAGGTGAGGTGGTATCTCACTGTGGTCTTGACCCGCATTTCCGTGGTGATGAGGGATGCTCAGCATCTTTTCATGTACGTATTGGCCATCTGGATGTCTTCCTTGGGGAAACATCTATTCAGGTCCTCTGCCTGATTTTTACATTGTGTTGTTTATCTTTTTATTATTGAGTTGAAAGAGTTCTATACATATTCCCAATACTAGAACCTTATCAGGTTAAGATTTGCAAATATTTTCTCCTATTCATTTTGTTGCTAGTGTCCTCTGATGCATAAGAGTTTTTAAATTATGACTAAGTCCTAGGTACCCTCTTCGTTTGCTGGTGTGTTTGGTGTCCTATCTGAGAAGCCAGTACCTGATCCAAGGCCACACCAACTGACACCTGTTTTCTTCTAAGAGTGGTCTAGTTTTTGCTCTTACATTTAGGTCTTTGATCCATTTGGAGTTATAGTCTTTCTGTGTGGTTGACATGGAGAGCTGCTTTTATCCTCTTCATGTGTAAATCCAGTTATTTCAGCATTGTCTGTTGAACAGGCTTTCCCTGCTAAATTTTCTTGGTACATTTGTGAAAAATCAGTTGACCACCAATGTCAGGATTTAGCTCCGGATTCTCAGTCCTGTTCCATTGATATATATGCCTTGTCTGTCCTAGGTCAGTACCATAGTCTAGATCACTTAGCTCACTATAGCTTTGTGGTGAGTTTTGGAATTGGGATGTGTGAGTTCTCCAACTTCATTCTTTTTATTTTAAAATTGTTTTTGGTATTTGAGGTCCCTTACATTTCCACATGACTTTTAGGATCAGCTTTTCAAATTTTGCAAAAAGAGAAGCTGGCATTTTGATTGAGATTGTACTGAACGTGTAGATCAGTTTGAATATTGCTAGCTTAACAATATTAGTCTTTCAGTCTATAAATACAAGTTGTCTATGTAGGTCTTTAAATTTGTTCAATAATTTATAGTTTTTTAGTGTAGAAGACTTATTGAGTTTTTTGCTAAGTATGTTATTCTTTTTGATGCTTCTTTAGATGGAATTGTTTTTTAAATATATTTTTATATGGTTTATCAGTAATATACAGAAATAGAATTAACTTTTGAATATTGCTGTTGTGTCCTACAACCCTGCTGAGCTGGTTTATTCAACTATTAATTATCTTGTGGATTCCTAAGGATATTTTTTAGATACAAAAAGGTGTTACTTGTATGTACAGATAATTTTACTTCATTATTTCCAGTCTGGATGCCTCTTACTTTGTTTTTGATTACTGGTTTAATCTCTTTATTTGTTGTAGGTTTGTTGAGATTTTCTATTTCTTCTGGGGCCAGTTTGGTAGTTTGTGTGTTTCTTTGAGTTTGTCCATTTCGTCTTGGTTGTCCAATTTGTTGGCATTTGCTTGTTGGTGGTGGTCTCTGACAATGCTTTGTATTTCTATAAAGTCTATATGATGTCCCCACATTTGTTCTGTTGTAATAATTTGAGTCCTCTAAATTTCTTGGTCAGTCTAGCTAATGGTTTATCAATTTTGTTGATCTTTTCAAATGTCCTTCATTCTTTCTATTGCTTTTTCATTCTCTGTTTCATTCATCTCAGCTATAGACTTTATTTTCTTCTTCTAACTTTCGGTTCCACTTACTCTTCTTTTCTAATTTCTTACGGTGTGAAGTTAGGTTATTGATTTGTGCTCATCTTTTTGGACATAGGCCTATAATTTATAACTGTGAATTTTCCTCTGAGCACTGTTTTCACTGCATCTTATTAGTCTTGGTGTGTTGTGGTTTCATTTCCATCTATCTCAAAATATTTTCTAATTTTCCTTACAATTCTTTTTTACGAGTACATTGTTTACTTTTGGCAGTTTTCCAGTTTTCCTTCAATAGTGATTTCTCATTCCACAGTGGTTGGAAAAGATACACTGTATTATTTCCATCTCTTTACATTTATTGAGACTCCTTTCCTGGCTGAACCAATGGTCTGCACTAGAGAATGTTCTGTGTTACTTGAGTAAAGTGTGTCTCTCTGCTGTGTTGGGGTGGAGAGCTCTGTGGAGTCAGCTGGCTACACTGCTGTTTCCTTACTGAGCTTCTGTCTGTCTGTCCAGTATGGAAAGCAGGGCACCAAAGTCTCCAACTATCATTATACAGCTATCTGTTTCTCTCTTTAATCTGTTAGTTTTCAATTTATACAGCTTAGTCTCTCCTGTGTGTTGTGTTTATGTTTTTAGTTGTGAGATTTTCTTGATGAAAGGGACCTTTTATTAACTTATGATGTCCTTAATTGATGCATTTATCAATCAATAAATAATGTTTTGTATGGTTTTTGCCTTAAAGTCTGTTTGGCCTGACAGTAGTATAAATACCTCAGGTCTCTTCTGGTTGTTACTTGTAAGGAGCATCTTTTCACTCTAAGCCTATTTGTGTCTTTGAATCTAAAGTAAGTTTCTTGTAGACAGCATGTGTTTTTTTTTTTTAAGATTTTATTTATTTATTTGACAGAGAGAAACACACAGAGAGAGGGAACACAAGCAGGGGGAGTGAGAGAGGGAGAAGCAGGCTTCCCGCTGAGCGGGGAGCCCGATGTGGAGCTCCATCCCGGGTCTCCGGGATCATGACCTGAGCTGAAGGTAGTTGCTTAACCAACTGAGCCACTCAGGTGCCCCAGCATGTATTTTTTTTTAAAAGAAGTCTGTTTTGTCCATCTCTATCTTTTAATGGGAGAATTCATTCTATTTACAGGTAAAGTGATACTTACAAGGAAGGACTTACTTCTGCTATTTTGGTCTTTGCTTTTTAGTATGTCATATCTTTTTTGTTCCTTATTCTCTCCATTACTGTCTTTTTTTCTGTTTAATTGATTTTTTCTGGTATTTCATGTACTAAGTGTGTATATTTACTATAATTGAATTTAATATAACTTTATATACATTATATATACATATAACATCTATTTATTTATCTATCTATCATCATCTATCTAGTTTTTTCTTAGTGGTTACCATCAATGGTTATCACAATTAATATCTTAACTTTGTAATATTCAAGTTTAAAGTTATACCATATTACTTTAAATAAAATCTGTTTCTTTACAGCTCTGTGCCCCCACAATTGTCACAATTTCTGTCTTTATACACTAACTTCAGCCCATTGTCTTAATGGTTTTGTAATTATTGTTTATGCAACTGTATTTTAAGATCATATAGGAAAAAAAAACAGAGTTAAAAACTAAAAAAAAAATGCTGTAATACTGGCTTTTACATTTACCTGTGTAACTACAGTTAATATTGTTCTTTATTTTTTTTCAGTGATTTTAATTTACTGTCATTGTTTTTCATCTGAGCCTGAAATGCCTATTTAGCATTTCTTGTAGGATAGTTACAATAGCAACAAAATCCTCAGTACTTATTTGAATGGGAATATATTAAATTTTCCTTCATGTTTAGGGATGCTTTTGCCAGATATACAGTTCTTGGTTGATAGTTTTTTTTCCCCCACTGAGCACACCTACCAACTTCTGGCCTCTGTGGTTTCTGAAGGTACATCAGCTGTCACTCTTGGTAGGTGCACTCGCATGTGACAAGTCACTTCTCTCTTTATGCTTTCAAGATTCTTATTGTTTTTGGCTGTTGACCATTTTGGTGTGCTATGTCTTAGTGTGGCTTTCCCTAGTTTGTCTTGCTTGGAGTTTGTTGAGCTTCTTGAATGTTAATTTTGGAGATTTTTGATAATTTTTTCTTTAATATTCTCTGTGTCCCTTTCTCTTCCCATTTCCCTTTAAATTGCCCTGTGTTGCCCCACAGGTATTTAAGACTCTGTTCATTTTCTTCATTCTTTTTTCTTTCTGCTCCTCAGACTGGGTAATTTCACAAGACCTGTGTTCAAGTTTGCTGAGTTTTTTCTTCTGCCTGCTCAAATCAGAAGTTAAACCCCTCTAATGACTTTTCATTCCAGTTTTACTTTTTGAGTAGAATTTCTATGTAATCTTAGAAATCTAGCTTGTTATTTATATTCTCTATTGGTGAAACATTGTTCTCATACATTTCTTTATTTGATGAGAAATAGTTTCCTTTAGTTTTCTGAACATATTTAAACTAGCTGACCTAAAGACTTTGTTTAGTGAAACAGTATCTGGACATTCTCAGGGACAGATTCTGTTGACTGGTTCCTTTCCTGTAATGGGCCATGAATCTTTGCATATCATGTAATTCTTTGTTGATAAGTGGAAGTAATATAATGTGGGAACTTGAGTTCAGATCGTCCAACTTCCTTGCCACTTTGTTGTTGGTGGTGTTTGTTTTTGTTGCTATTGTTTTTATGTTCAGGGGCTTCTCTGAACTACTTCTGTGAAGTCTGCATTTGTACTGTGTGAACCACTGAAGTCTCTGGTTGGTTACCTTATTGGCTAGCTAATGGTTTTACAGTGATTTCCTTAGATACTTGTAACCAGTAAGTCTCCAAGTCCTTGCCAAGGGTCTTTGTGTGGGTGTTGGTGCATGCATATACCACTTAGTCAGGCAGTTGACAACTCTATATTTGCCCTTACATCATGCTTCTATAGCCTCAACGTTAGCCTAGAGTGTGAGTTTATAGGGACTTCTCAAGTGATTCTTGAGTATACATATATGTGTGGCCCTCTAGATGCCCAGGAATGTGCCAGAACTTTCAAAAGCCCTCTGTGGAAATCTCATTCTGAAGTTTTTCCTTTTAAGCTGATTTGTTAGCCTGTTGTTTACTCCATTGATATCCACCACCTTGGCAACCATGATATTCAGTAAATGCTTGCGATTATTTTCAACAAATACTGGTGGGGAAAAGGCTATTTGTATTGGGTAAGCTTCTGTTCAGGCTTGAAGAATAAGGAAGGAAAGAAGGAAGGAAGGAAATCAGTCTTTTTTTAATGTTTAGTTAGCCACCATTTAGTACATTGTTAGTTTTTGATGTAGTGTTCAATGTTTCATTAGTTGCATATAATACCCAGTGCTCATCTCAACACATGCCCTCCTTAATATCCATCACCTGGCTACCCTATCACCCCATCCCCTCCCTTCTGTAACCCTCAGTTTGTTTGACAGAGTCCATTGACCCTCATGGTTCATCTTCTTCTCTGATTCTTTTCATTCAGGTTTTCTTTCCTTCCTGTTTCACCCTCCCCACTATTCCTATGTTCCACATATGAGTGAAACCAAATGATAGTTGTCTTTCTCTGATAGGTTTATTTCACTTAGCATAACCCCCTCCAGTTCCATCCATGTTGATGCGAAAGCTGGTATTCATCCTTTTTGATGGTTGAGTAATATTCCATTGTATGGAATATGGACCACATCTTCCCTATCCATTCATCTGTTGAAGGGGATCTTGGCTCCTTCCAAAGTTTGGCTATTGTGAATATTGCTGCTATGAACATTGGGGTGCAGGTGCCCCTTCTTTTTTTTTTACTACATCTGTATCTTTGGTAAATACCCAGTAGTGTAATTTCTGGGTCATAGGGTAGACCTATTTTTAACTTTTTGAGGAACCTCTATACTGTTTTCCAGAGTGGCTGTAGCATCTTGCATTCCCGCCAACAGTGGAAAAAGGTTCCCACACTCCACATCCTCACCAACATTTGTTGTTTTCTGCCTTGTTAATTTTTGCCATTCTAACTGGTGTAAGGTGGTATCTGATTGTGTAGTTTTTTTTAATGTAATGTTAGTCACCATACAGTATATCATTAGTTTTTGATGTAGTGTTCCAAGATTCATTGTCTTTGTGCAACACCCAGTATATTATTCTTTTTACATGTTTCTGATTCAATGGGATACTCTTTGACTGAGCATGTTTATATTTATGTTTGAAGAATTGTGGTTTGTAGTTTTCATATACATATTTGTGTGGCTTTATCCTCAGGGTAATGGTGGCCTCACAAAATGGGTTGGAAAGGGTGCCCTTCTCATCTGTTTTCTGTGAGAGACTATAGAATTGATATGATTTCTCTTCCTTCTTTAATTTTGTTTTTAAAAGTTATTTACCTGATTAAGCCAGTGAAGTCATCCTGAGCTAAATATTTCTTTCTTTAGAAGGTTTAAATTTTGAAAAAAATTATTTACAGAGATGAAATAATGCAAGTTACCTATTTCTTTTTGGGCAAAGTTTAGTACTTTGTGATTTTTGAGGAAGTTCCATCTCTTCAAATTTTTAAAATTTATATGCATAATGTTGACTATAACATTGCTTTACTGTACTTTTTATGTCAGCAGGGTCTGTGGGGATGTTCCTTTCCATCTTTGATATTGTTAGCTTAGATATGCTCTCTTTTTTCTTTATTAGTCCTGCTAGAGATTTATCAATTTTATTGATCTTTTCAAAGAACCATATGCAGTTTTCATAGATTTTCTCTATTTTTTCAATTTAATTGATTTCTGTTCTTTATTACTCTTCCTTCTACTTGCTCTAGGTTTATTTTCCTTCTAATTTCTTAAGGTGGAAAAATGGATTACTGATTGAAAATTTTTCTTTTCTGATATAAATATATATATATATATTTAAGATTTTATTTATTTATTTGACAGAGAGAGAGATCACAAGTAGGCAGAGAGGCAGGCAGAGAGAGGAGGAAGCAGGCTCCCTGCTGAGTAGAGAGCCCGACACGGACCTCGATCTCAGGATCCTGAGGTCATGACCTGAGCCGAAGGCAGAGGCTTTAACCCACTGAGCCACCCAGGCGCCCTAATATAAATATTTAATAGTGTAAATTTCCTCCAAGTATTGCTTTAACTTTATCCTACAAATTTTGATGTGTTTTTATTTTAATTGTTTTTCAGTTTAAAATATTTACTAATATCCCTTGAGACTTCTTTCATTTCTGTAGTTTTCAGAAGTGTGCTGGTTAATTTCCAAGTATTTAGAGATTTTACTCTACTTCCATTCTGGTCAGAGATCATACTTTGTATTACTTCAATTTAAAATTTTATTCAGAAATTTCTTTTCTGAACTACAATGTGGTCTATGTTGGTAAATATTCTGTGAATATTTGAAGGGAAGGTACATTGTGCTGTTGTTGGGTGAAATGTGTTGTAAATGTCAGTAGGTCCTGCTGGCTAATGGTTTGGTTCTTCTATACCCGTGATGATATTCTGTCTAGTAGTTCCATCAATTGTTGTATGAAGAGTGAAGTCTTCAGCTGTAAATGTGGACTTTCTGTTTTTACTTACAGTTCTGTCACTTTTCGCTTTGCATATTTTGAAGCTCTATTGTTAGAGGCTTACTCATTTGGGATTATTATATGTTCTTTGTAAATTAACTCATTCGTCTTTATAATATTTCTGGTAATTTTCTTGGTTCAAAGATTTACTTTATTTCAATATAATATATTAATGTAATTTTAATATAATATTAATATAAATCCCAGCTATGTTTTGATTAGTGTTTGCATGTTTTTATTCTTTTATTTTTACCTACATGTATTTGAAGTCAGTTTCTTATAGATAGCACAAAGTTGAGTCATTTTGTAAAATCAATTCTGACAATCTCTGTCTTATACTCAGTGTGTTAAGGCTATTTTCATTTAATGAAATAATTGATATGTTTAGATTTAGGCCTACTATTTTATTATTTTTTCCATTTTTTTCTCTTTTTTGGTTTCCCTTTTTCATCTTTGCTGTCTTTTTTGGGTTATTTAGGAAGTTTTTAGTATTCCATTTTAATGTATCTTTTGTGGTTATATGTATATTTTTGTGTGCTCTCCTTAGGGATTGTGTTAAAATACTCAACTACTCACCACTTACTTAGAATCGTTATTTTACTACTTCAACTGGGATGTAAAACTTTCCGCAATATGTAAGTCCTTTTATCGTCCCACCATTATGTTATCAGTTGTGTTATGTATTATCTCTAGCACTGAAGACCTCATCAGTGTGATAATTCTTGCTTTCAATTACCAAATATATTCCAAAGAATTCAGAAGGAGAATAGTCTGTTTTGTCTATCTGACATATTATTCAGTTCAGGAGACCATAACAACAGAAATTTACACAATAGAAATTTATTTTCTTATAGTGCTTGAGGCTAGAAGCCCAAGATCAAGGTACCAGCTTGAGCATGTGCTGGTGAGACCTCTCTGTGTGGCTTCCAAATGGCTGTATCTTCACCTATCATTTCTTTTGTGGGCATGTGGAGAGCAAAAGAGATGTCTGGTGTCTCTCTCTTATAAATTCCTATTGGATTAGGGGCCTACCCTTATGACCTCTTTTAAGCATAGTTAACTCCCTAAATGCTCTATATCCAAAATTAGGGGTTAAGACTTGAACAAACAGATCGTGGTGGGGGGTTTGGGTGAAAAGTTCATAGTCCATAACATTCAACTTTTACCGTTTATGTTGGTTTTCCTTCATTCCTGATGCTCTGAGTCTTCCCACAATGTCATTTCCCCTAGAAATTCTTGTGGAGCAAATTTCCTGGCAGTGAATTTTCTTAGCTTCCCTTCAAGCAGAATGTCTTTATTTATCTTCATTTCTGAAGGATATTTTTGCTGGATACAGAATCCTGGACCAATGGTTCTTTCTTTTAGTGCTGAGAAATTCAGTCATTCAAATTGTCCCCCCACAAATCATGTGTTTGTATTCTTTGCCTGATTTCAAGAGTCTTTGTTATTTAATTTTCAATGGCTCTTAAGTGGTGTGTCTGGGTGTGGATTTCTTTTTGTCTAAGATTTGCTGGGCTCTTATAATCTGGTTGATGTCTTTCACCAAATTTGAAAAGGTTTCAACCATCATTTCTTCTTTTTTCTTTCTTTTCTTTCTTCTTTTTGAAGAAACTTGTATTTTGTTTATTTTTATTTTTTATTTTTTTAGATTTTATTTATTTGTCAGAGAAAGAGAGAGAGAGAGAGCATAAGTGGGAGGGGAGCAGGCAGAGGGAGAAGCAGGCTCCCTTCTGAGCAAGGAGCCAGATGCAGGACTTGATTCCAGGACTCTGGGATCATGACCCAAGCAGAAGGCAGACACTTAACCTACTGAATCACCCAGGTGTTGCCGGAGACCAGCCTCAGCAGAGATGTGGGTCCCAAACCACGGGGTGTCTGGCAGGCGAAATAATGACCTGTGACTCTAATTTGAGGATGCAACTGAGTCTGGGGCCACAAAATGAGTGGCTGGTGCCTCACTGTACATTCTGAAAGATGTGTATCCACTGGTCATGGCTGATGGTGACAGTCAGCTGTGTGGTTAGGTGCTCTCTGCTTTCACATGGTAGCGTTTTTGAGGATTCATCCATTTGCAGACTTTTGGTGGTAGCCTCAGTGTGTGAAGAAATGATTCCAAAAATAAGGCTGTTGTTGGCTGGAAGGCAGATGTGGCAGGAACTCAGGTGGACATCACATCCACAGGAAGCATGTGGACTCCACTGAACCCATCTGGACCCCGAAGACATCTTAGTGCAGAGATTTTGCCTCCGGAGGTGTCTGGGTCAAATGGAGGTTGGGCTGAAGAGATGAACCGATGGGGGCTCTAGGCCAGTGGTACTCCTACAGTGCCTGGAAATGTGATTATCAGGAGAGTTACCCTCCCGCCCCACCAAAGCCACATTTAATACCAGTAGCTGAGGAAACCATGCCAGATTCACAATAAAATATGTCTAAGCATCAGAGGAATAATCTTATATAGAAGGGATTTGTAAGTGACAGAAAAGATCAGGATTAGACCACCCAGGGACCTCAGGTGATATAGCAGCATACTTAAAATGAGTATGAGTGTATGAAGTGGTGCTCATGTGGGTGTGGGCTGAGAAGCAGTAGACATAAGTGAGTCTAACAAGCTTAGGTGAACACATAGACTGAGATGTGGCAGGTGGACAGGAGCAGATTTGCTGGGAGGAGTAGGTGACAAGCTAGTCTGGGATGTCCAGGGGTGGTTGGCTCTCTGGGCATGGTACTCAGTTTGATGCTGGTATGGGGAGGGAGAATCAGTATTTGTTGGCATGTTGGTGATGGGGGGACTGGGGAAAGAAGTATCATGGAAGGAATGGATGTTGATGGGACCTACCCCTGGGATAGGGGAACTGGGACCATCTATTGAGAGGCCCAGAGGGTTGGGGGGAGAACCCAGTGACATGAAGGCTGACTGCAGTCCTCTCAAGCCACTGCACCAATTGTTGAAGACCACTGTCTTCCATACAGCCACCTGCTCCAAGTGAAAGTCAGCCAGCTGGATGTTTTATCTTTTTCTCCATGAAAATACATTTAAGGCATAACAATATAACCATATATACTTTGGATATGTGCATTTTAAAAATATTAAAAATCTAATTAAAAGTCTTTTGACTCAAAATATTGCCCATTCTTGGTGATATCACATAAAGAATTCTCCCTGAAATATAAGCCAATATGGTCGCTCTGGAAAACAGTATGGGCATTCCTCAAAAAGTTGAAAATAGAGCTATCCTTTGACCCAGCAATCACACTACTGGGTATTTACCCTAAAGATACAAATGTAGTGATCTGAAGGGACAACTGCATCCCAATGTTTGTAGCAGCAAGGTCCGCAATAGCCAAACTATGGGAAGAGCCGAATGTCCATTGACAGATGAATGAATAAAGATGTTGTGATTACACACACACACACACACACACACTCACACACACATACAGGACTATTATGCAGTCATCAAAAATGAAATCTTGCCATTTGCAATGATGTGGATGGATGGAACTAGAGGGTATTATGCTAAGCAAAATAAGTCAATCAGAGAAAGACAGCTATCATATGATCTCACCTGTATGTGGAATTTAAGAAACAAAACAGGATTATAGGGGAAGAGAGTAAATTTTGAAACAAAATGAAATCAGAGAGGGAGGCAAACTATAAGAGACTGTTAATCATAGGAAACAAACTGAGGGTTGCTGGAGGGGATATGGGTGGGGGAATGGGGTAACTAGATGGTGGACATTAAAGAGGGCCCATAATGTAATGAGCACTGGGTATTATGTAAGACTGATGAATCACTGACCTCTACCACATGAGTTAATTAAATTTAAATTAAAAATGAGGAAAAAATAAAATTTAAGCATTATTTAAAAAAAAAAGAATTCCTCCTGAAAATACCTATGCTTTGATATGCAGGCCAACAACCAAGATTTCCACTGACTTCTATTGGGAGACTAGAAAGAGGTTCCTGAAGCAGAAAGTCCCTAGTAGATGAAACTGGAAAGTTAGAGTTAAAAGCACCCCATCTGGACTTTGGTTTCCAGCAGTACCATGGACCTCTTTAGTGTGAAAACTCTCCCACTGTGGAAAGCTGAAACTGTGGGGAAGAACATAACAAAGTCAGGTTAAGTTAATATCTGGACTGGCAAGAAGAAAAAGGGACATTACCAGGTAACTAGAAAGGAGGAGGCACCGAGAAACGAAAGCAGTGGATGATGAGTTGGTGCACAGTTGCTACTGTGGGGGACTTTGGGTCCCAGGGACCTGGGTGTGACTTACGCTACCAGCTTGTCAATAGGCATGGGAAAAATTAGTAAAATGGAGACCAGCATACAGAGATGGAAACCTCCTAGAACCACATCATTAAAGAAAATATGGACCAGAAAAGCAATCTCCTACAGCTCAGGGAAGTCACAGGGCACTTGTATTTATGCCTTGGCTTGGGTGAGAAAATTTCCCCTAAGAAATGGAAACCTATTTCTCACGTGGGAATGAGATTTCAATTTATAATACTAGGGGACCCCTGGACTGAAAAGTTAACCTACCAATGGGGCTCCAGGCCGGTGGTACTCCTACAGCGCCTGGAAACAGTGACTATCAGGAGAGTTATGCCACCACCAAAGCCACATTTAATACCAGTAGCTGAGGAAACCATGCCAGATTCACAATAAAATATGTCTAAGCATCGGAGGAATAATCCTATATAGAAGGGATTTGGAAGTGACAGAAAAGATCAGGATTATACCATCCAGAGACCTCAGGTGATATAGTAGCATAATTCAAATGAGTAATATAAGAAATATGAAAACGTAAGAAAAAAGTAAAATAATAATAAGAAGAACAGGCAGATTGAAAGAAGCAGCAAATGAAGTTTCATGAATGGGAACACATTTATAACCAACAATTTTGTGGAGTGATAAATAGCAAATTAGACATAGCTGAAGACAAAAGCACTAAATTGGAAGATAGATTTGAGGAAGTTATTCAGCGTGAAACACAGAGATTAAAAAGACAGAGAAGGGTAGAGGTAGAGAAGAGAGGTCGTAGGCCACATGTGTGTCCAAAAGCATTTCTAGGAGAGACTGGAGAGAATGAGAAGATAAAATTATGAAGGAAATTGACCAGAGAACTTTAGTTTTTTAAGAAGATTTTATTTATTTGTCAGAGAGAGAGCAAGCACAAGCAGGGGGAACAGCAGGCACAGAAGACAGAGGGAGAAGCAGGCTCTTCACTGAGCAAGGAGCCCAATGCGGGACTCGATCCCAGGACCCTGGGATCGTGACCTGAGCCAAAGGCAGACACTTAACAACTCAGCCACTCAGGTGTCCTGCACAGAAAACTTTTAGCAGTGGTTGAAGATGTGAATCCTAAGCTTCAAGACTACCAAGTAATCATGGGAAATGTAGGAAAAATAAATCCAAAGCTGGACACATCACAATGAACCACAGGAAAATAAAGATTAGTGGGAGGACAGTAATCCTTCACAGATTTGTCCACAGTAGTGAGGAGCACAAAGAAAGCATCATCTCCAATGTACTGGGGAAAGATGACTGTCAGCCAGAATTCTGTATCCAAATAAACTATCATTCAAAAATTTGAGCAAAATAAAGATGTTTTCAGGAAGTAAATGGAGAGAACTTACCATTAACAAAACCCTGCTGGAAGAAAATTGCTGTGATGGATATACATCAAAAAGGAAGAAAATTTAGCCTAGAGTGATACAGTGGGTCCTAGAACTAATGTTTTGTGAGCTAGAGAAGTAAGTTAGCAAAAACTGTGCCATCTCCAGGCCAGGGGTTTGGTTACAGGTAATTACTCTCACTTCTAGATTGCTAGAAGTGACAGACTGCATTAGGGGTCATTGTGTCTGTGTTCTTGTGACTTGGACATCTCCCACTGTTGGTGACAGTACACAAAAAGTTCTCCCTGAAAATACCTGTGGTATGATGTGCATGTATGACTCCATTTGTTAGGATAATTATGGGATCACAGATAATAAATGCCAAATCCTGGATCATAACACATACCTACATGGAAATTATTTGACCTGCAGTCCATAGATTCTGAAAACTAACCTGTTCCTTGCTCATGTGTCTTCTGAGTGTGGAGTTTTCTGTGTAAAGGGAACCAGGAACAGGCAGGCTTGTGGCCCAGGCATTCTAGTTTTGAGAGCCAGAAGATAGGTTTTCATTTAGTTCTAGATATTTAATTGTCCCTCTCTGTCCCCAGAGCCCTCTGTGGTGTTTGCCAAGGACCAGCCAGCACACAGCGAGGTGCAGACCCAGGAGGGGGCCAGTGCCACCCTGAGCTGTGAGGTGGCCCAGGCCCAGACAGAGGTGACGTGGTACAAGGGCGGGAAGAAGCTGGGTGCAAGCTCCAAAGTGCACGTGGAGGCCAAGGGCTGCAGCAGGCGGCTGGTGGTGCAGCAGGCGGGGAAGGCGGATGCTGGGGAATACAGCTGTGAGGCCGGGGGCCAGAAGGTGTCCTTCCGCCTGGACGTCACAGGTCAGTTTTGTGGGTTCAAACTCTAGCCTTGATCAAGGGTGATGGTGGGATGAGCATACGGTCCATACAGACTCTGGAGTTCTTTCCACGAGACTTAGCTCTTGACATGTCCCTTCTTCTGCCTCCTATTCTCATACACGTGGCTGAGCCAAGTGAACTTGGATGGGAAGGTGTACACGGAAGGGTTTGGGTATTCTTGTGAACCATGACTGGTATTTTCAGGGATGGTCCCCACCTGGGATAGCCCATGTGGAGGAGAGATAAGATGTGTGGTCCCTACCTGAAGCAGTCCACGTGGAGCAGTGATAGAATGTGTGGTCCCACCTGGGTGGCTTAGTCAGTTGAACATCTGCCTTTGGCTTGGGTCATGATCCCAGGGTCCTGGGGTCGAGTCCCACATTCGGCTTCTTGCTCAGCGAGGACCTGCCTCTTCTGTTCCCCCTGCTTGTGCTCTCTTTCTCTCTCTCTCTGACAAATACATAAAATCTTAAAAAAAAATAATGTGTGGTCCTCACCTGGGATAGCCCACGTGGAGAAGTGATAGAATATATGGTCCCCAGCTAGACAAATTGGACAGAACAATGGTACAATGTTTACTCCTCACCTGGAACAGCCCAGGTGGAGCAGAGATAGAATATGTGGTCCCCACCTGGGATAGCCCATATGGAGCAGTGATGGAATATGTGATTCCCACCTGGGACAGCCCACGTGGAGCAGTGATAGAATGTGTGGTCCCTACCTGGAATAGCATTCATGAAACAGTGATGCAATATATAGTCCCCACTGGAAACACCTAGAACGAGAAGTGGTAGAATTTATTGTCCCAGTTTGGAACAGTTTTGGTGTGGCAGTGGTACCATATATAGTTCCCGCCTGAAACAAACCACAGGGAGCAGTGGTCATACATGGTCCCCACCTGGAACAGCCCATAGGAGAAGTGGTAGAATATAGGTCCCCCCTGGAAGAGTCCACATGGAGGAGTGGTAGAATGTATGGTGTTCACTGGGTCAGCCAGCATAGAGCTGGTATAGTCCATGAGGACCAGTGGTAGAATGTATGGTCGCCAGGTGGAGAACCCTGCACACAGTTAGTTACAGAATGTTTAGAGAAATTGTGTTAGTCATGCCAATGAGGCTAGAAGCTTTTCCAGACCACACAGTTGAAGCAGAGCCTGAAGATGTGTCCAGTTCTTCTGTCTCCTGGATTAGTCCTTCTTCCCCCAGTGCTGCCTTCCTGACATACATGGTGTCTTCGATCCCTCTCTGTCCCCAGAGCCCTCCGTGGTGTTTGCCAAGGACCAGCCAGCACACAGTGAGGTGCAGACCAAGGCGGGGGCCAGTGCCACCTTGAGCTGTGAGGTGACCCAGGCCCAGACAGAGGTGACGTGGTACAAGGACGGGAAGAAGCTGAGTGCGAGCTCCAAAGTGCACGTGGAGGCCAAGGGCTGCAGCAGGCGGCTGGTGGTGCAGCAGGCAGGGAAGGCAGATGCTGGGGAATACAGCTGTGAGGCCGGGGGCCAGAAGGTGTCCTTCCGCCTGGATGTCACAGGTCAGTTCTTTGGGTTCAAATTTTAGCCTTGATCAGCAGTGATGGTGGGACTAGCATCTTTCTCTGTTTTTGTGCCAGTACCATACTGTCTTGGTAATCACAGCTTTGTAATAAAGCCTGAAGTCAGGTAATGAGATGCCCCCAGCTTTGTTTTTCTTCTTCAGCAATTCCTTAGCGATTCGGGGTCTTTTTTGGTTCCATATAAATTTTAGGATTGTTTGTTCCAACATTTTGAAGAATGTTGGTGGAATTTTGATTGGAATGGCACTGAATGTATAGATTGCTCTGGGCAGTATAGACATTTTTGCAATGCTTATTCTTCTGATCCATGAGCATGGAATGCTCTTTCACCTTTTTGTGTCTTCTTCAATTTCTTTCATGATTGTTATGTAGTTCTTCGAGTACAGATCCTTGACTTCTTTGTTTAGGTTTATTCCTAAGTATCTTATAGTTTTTGGTTCTATAGTAAACGGAATCGATTCTCTTTCCCTTTCTATTTTCTCATTGTTAGTGTATAAGAATGCAACTGATTTCTGTGCATTGATTTTGTATCCTGCCACATTACCGAATTGTTGTATGAGTTCTAGTAGTTTGGGGGTAGAGTCTTTTGGGTTTTCCACATATAGTATCATGTCATTTGCAAAGAGAGAGAGTTTGACTTCCTCTTTGCCAAGCTGGATACCTTTTATTTCTTTCTGTTGTCTGATTGCTGTTGCTAGGACTTCTTTTTTTTTTTTTTTTTTTTTAAGATTTTATTTATTTGACAGAGAGAAACACAGCGAGAGAGGAGACACAAGCAGGGGGAGTGAGAGAGGGAGAAGCAGGCTTCCCGCCGAGCAGGGAGCCCGATGCGGGACTCGATCCCAGGTCTCCGGGATCATGACCTGAGCCGAAGGCAGTCGCTTAACCAACTGAGCCACCCAGGCGCCCCGCTGTTGCTAGGACTTCTAACACTATGTTGAACAGTAGTGGTGAGAGTGGGCATCCTTGCCTTGTTCCTGATCTCAGAGGAAAGGCTGTCAGTTTTTCCCCATTGAGGATGATATTCGCTGTGGGTTTTTCATAGATAGATTTTATGAGGTTGAGAAATGTTGCCTCTATGCCTATACTTGGAAGAGTTTTGATCAGGAATGGATGTTGTATTTTGTCGAATGCCTTTTCTGCATCAATTGAGAGTACCATGTGGTTCTTCTCTCTTCTCTTATTGATTTGTTCTATCATGTTGATTGTTTTGCGAGTGTTGAACCACCCTTGCATCCCTGGGATAAAACCCACCTGGTCATGGTGGATAATCTTTTTAAGGTATTGTTGGATCCTGTTAGCAAGGATCTTGTTGAGAATCTTGGCATCCGTATTCATCAGTGATATTGGTCTGAAGTTCTCCTTTTTGATGGGGTCTTTGTCTGGCTTGGGGATTAGAGTGATGCTGGCTTCATAGAAAGAGTCTGGAAGTTTTCTTTCTGTTTCTATTTTTTGAAAGAGCTTCAGGAGAATAGGTGTTATTTCTTCTTTGAATGTTTGGTAGAATTTCCCAGGGAATCAGTCTGGTCCTGGACTCTTGTTTTGGGCGAGGTTTTTGATCACTGTTTCAGTCTCGTTACTAGATATAGGTCTATTCAAATTGTCAGTGTCTTCCTGTTTCAGTCTTGGTAGTTTATAGGTTTCTAGGAATGTATCCATCTCTTCTAGGTTGTTAAACATATTGGCATATAATTGTTGATAGTAATTTTTGATTATTGTTTCTATTTCCTTGGTGTTAGTCGTGATCTCTCCCCTTTCATTCATAATTTTATTAATTTGGGTCTCCTCCCTTTTCTTTTGGATTAGTTTGGCCAATGGTTTATCGATCTTATTGATTCTTTCAAAGAACCAGCTTCTAGTTTCGTTGATGCATTCTACTGTATCTCTAGTTTCTGATTTATTCATCTCTGCTCTAATCCTTATTATTTCCAGTCTTGTGTGGGGGGTTGGTTTAATTTTTTGTTGATTTTCCAGTTCTTTTTTTTTTTAAAAGATTTTATTTATTTGACAGAGAGAAACACAGCCAGATAGGGAACACAAGTAGTGGGAGTGAGAGAGGGAGAAGCAGGCTTCCTGCTGAGCAGGGAGCCCGAGGTGGGACTCGATCCTAGGTCTCCGGGATCATGACCTGACCCGAAGGCAGTCACCCAACCAACTGAGCCACCCACGTGCCCGATTTTCCAGTTCTTTAAGGTGTAATGAGAGTTGATGTATTTGGGATTTTTCTTTTTTTTTTTGAGTGATGCTTGGATGGCTATGAATTTCCCCCTTAGGACTGCCTTTGCTGTATCCCATAGGTTTTGGATGGATGTATCTTCATTCTCATTGGTTTCCATGAAGTGTTTCAGTTCTTCTTTGATTTCTTGGTTGATCCGCATATTCTTGAGCAGGATCGTCTTTAGCTTCCAAGTGTTTGATTTTCTCCTGAACTTTTTATGGTGGTTGAGTTCCAGTTTCAGGTCATTGTGGTCAGAGAATATGCAGGGAATAATTTCAATCTTCTGGTATCGGTTGAGCCTTGATTTGCGACCTAGTATGTGGTCTATTCTGGAGAAAGTTCCATGTGCACTTGAGAAGAATGAGTATTCTGCTGTTTTAAGGTGGAATGTTCTGAATATATCTATGAGATCCATCTGGTCCAATGTGTCATTCAATGTTCTTGATTCTTTGTTGATTTTCTGTTTAGATTATCTGTCCAGAGAACAAGTTTTACTTCTGCCTAGGAAGCCTGTGGGGCTTCTCCTGACAACATAGTTGGTACAGAGCCTAAGCCTTTCAGTTATCCTGCCTTCCCACTTAGTCTTTTCTTAGTGCCACCTTCCTGATTTTCATGGTATCTTTGACCCTATGCATCACTCTCTGTCCCCAGAGCCCTCTGTGGTGTTTGCCAAGGACCAGCCAGCACACAGCAAGGTGCAGACCAAGGCGGGGACCACTGCCACCCTGAGCTGTGAGGTGGCCCAGGCCCAGACAGAGGTGACGTGGTACAAGGACGGGAAGAAGCTGAGTGTGAGCCCCAAAGTGCACGTGGAGGCCAAGGGCTGCAGCAGGCGGCTGGTGGTGCAGCAGGTGGGGAACGCAGATGCCGGGGAGTACAGCTGTGAGGCCGGGGGCCAGAAGGTGTCCTTCCGCGTGGACGTCACAGGTCAGTTTTTGTGGACTGTCATAGCCTTGTGTGGAGGTGATGGGATTGGATAACTGCCCCAGCTGACCCTGGTGCTCTTCCCACCAGGATTCATGTCTTCACACAGCCCATTCTCTCAATTCCCTTACCCATGGTTGGTCTGAGGGAGATTGGGCAGGAAGGGTGTGAACGGAAGGGAGAGTGTGGTCTCAGAAACCCTGTGTGGTATTCCCACATGGTAATGGCCATCATAAGTCATCTTCTCAGAACCTTCCAGCTGTTCCTTGGTGCCTGTGACTCTGGCCGTACCCTGCACGTGGAGTCTGAGGTAGACCAGGTGTCTCTCACCCATTATATATGAATTTCTCTGATGAATATCCTGGCTACTCTGAAATGCCCTCACCCAGCAACATGCTGGTCCACACGAGGGAGAGATTCTTGGATTTCATTAAATCAGGAGACAGGGGAACTTCTTTCAGCTGATCCTACTTGGATTTATGTCAAGACAGACCTATGGACTATGGAAGTTTCTGGTATTCTGGAGCACATTTTCCTCTTTGCACATGGAAATGAAGGTTCCCTGTGCACCTGTATATAGCAAAATCCCGAGCCCTGTTCTGTTGCAATGTCTGCACAAAGTACAGCAAGAGTAGAGGGCTGGGAGATATGTGATAGGCACATGTGAGGTGGGATTCTCTTGTTAAAGCAAATCTTGTTTCCCCTCTCTTAGAACATGTGGCGTCAGAATTCCCCCTGGAGTTTTAGAAATGGAGATTTAGACATGGAGAGGGATGAGTGGCTTATCCTGGGCCTGCTTCCTTTGTTAAAGATGAGGTCCTCTGTAGCAACCACTGTCTGATAAAACAGTATTTCATACCATCTTATAGAGACTTGTGTGTCTGCCCTATTCTGGCTGGTTCATAGCGAAGTCTGAGATATACATGTATGTTGCTGTTGTTATGACAGGCCAATGTTGTTATGTAATGGCCAATCAAGATGTATCTTTTTAAAATGTTAATTTCAAGAGAATATAAACATGGAGCAGAAGTGGCAGACCCCACAGGACCTCAATTATTTTATGGTAATAAATATGAAAAGGTTTGACAAATCAACTAAATTTTTTAATATTTTATTTAGTTATTGGAGAGAGAGAGAGTGAGTGAGAGAGAGCATGAGAGGGGAGAAGTCAGAGGGAGAAGCAGACTCCCTGCAGAGCTGGGAGCCTGATGTGGGACTTGATCCAGGGACTGCAGGATCATGACCTGAGCCGAAGGCAGTTGCTTAACCAACTGAGCCACCTAGCCGCCCCAAATCAACCAAATTCTTAGAAAATTCTGTAAAAAGTGACACAGGAAGGGCACGTGGGTGGCTCAGCTGTTAAGCATCTTCCTTCGGCTCAGGTCATGGTCCTGGAGTCCCAGGATAGAGCCCCACATCAGGCTCCTTGCTCAGCAGGAAGCCTGCTTCTCCCTCTCTCACTCTCTGCTGCTAATGTTCCCTCTCTCGCTGTATTTTTCTCTGTCAAATAAATAAATAAAATCTTTTAAAAAAGAGTGACACAAGAAGATTTCGACACCTCAAGTAGTCCTAGAACCTTTTATTTATTTAGGACTTTTTTTTTATTGTGATATGTTATCACCATACAGTACATTATTAGTTTTTGATATAGTGTTCCATATTTCATTGCTTGCATATAACACCCAGTACTCCATGCATATAATAAATGACCCTTTTGTTTCCCTTGCTTTTGGAGACATGTCTTGAAAGAAGTTGCACATAACACCCAGTACACCTGCCCTCATTAATACACATCACCGAATTCACCTATCTCTCCACCCCTCTCCCCTCTGAAGCCCTCAGATTGTTTCCTGGAATCCATAGTCTCTCATGGTTCACCTCCCCCTCCAACTTACCCCTGTTCACTTTTCCTTTCCTTCTTCAAATCTCCTCAATGCTATTCCTTATGCTCCACAAGTGAAACCATATGATAATTGACTTTTTCTGTTTGACTTATTTCATTCAGCATAATCTCCTCCAATCCCATCCATGTTGATGCAAAAGTTGTGTATTCATCCTTTCTGATGGCTGAGTAATCTTTCATTGTATATATGGACCACATCTTCTTTATCTATTTGTCTGTTGAAGGGCATTTTAGCTCTTTATACAGTTTGGCGATTATGGACTTTGCTGCTATGAACATTAGAGTACATGTGGCCCTTCTTTTCACTACATATGTATCTGTGTGGTAAATACCCAGTAGTGCAATTGCTGGGTCATAGAGTAGCTCTATTTTTAACTTTTTGAAGAATCTCCAAACTGTTTTCCAAAGTGGCTACACCAGCTTGCATTCCCACCAACAGTGTAATAGGGTTCCCTTTTCTCCACATCCTTTCCAGCACCTGTTGTTTCCTCTCCTGTTATTTTTTGCCATTCTGATTGGTGTAAGGTTCAAAGTGGTTTTGACTTGAATTTCCCTGATGGCTAATGATGATGAACATTTTTCCATGTGTCTGTTAGCCATTTGTATGTCTTCTTTGGAGAAGTGTCTGTTCATGTCTTCTGCCCATTCTTTAACTGGGTTATCTGTTTAATGGGTCTTGAGTTTGAGGAGTTCTTTATAGATCTTGGGTATCTGCCTTTTGTCTGTAGTGTCATTTGCAAATATCCTCTCCAATTCTGTGGGTTACCTCTTTGTTTTATTGACTGTTTCTGTGTTATGCAGAAGTTCTTTATCTTGACAAAGTCCCAAAAGTTCATTTTTGCTTGTTTCCCTTGCCTTTGGAGAAATGTCTTGAAAGAAGTTGCTGTGTCCGAGGTTGAAGAGGTTACTGCCAGTGTTCTCCTCTAGGATTTTGATGGATTCCTCTCACATCGAGGTTTTTCATCCATCTAGGGTTTATCTTTGTGCATGGTGTAATAAGAGAATGGTCAACACAAGAAGATCTCAACACCTCAAATAGTCCTAAAACTACCTGTTTATTTATGTATTTAAGATTTTATTTATTTGTCAGACAGAGTGAGAGAGCACAAGCAAGGGGAGTGGCAGGCAGAGGGATAAGGAGGCTCCTTGATGCGGAAGGAGCCCAACGTGGGATTTGATGCCAGGACCCTGGGATCCTGACCTGAGCCAAAGGCAGACCGTTAACTGACTGAACCACCAGGCATCCTGTCCTAGAGCCTTTTAAGTAAACATAAACATAATAAATAATCTTGTATCATGTGCACTTTCATCACTGGCAAATTATATGAAATGTTGTGAAAGGAAATTATTGCAAAATCATGGACATTTTTCTTTTTACCCCTTTTAAAAAGATACATTCAATTATTTGAGATAGAGAGGTGCGCAGGGAAGGGGCAGAGGGAGAGAAAGAAAGAGAAACAGACTCACTGCAGAGTGGGGAGCCTGACATGGGGCTCAATCCCAAGATCCTGAGATCATGACCCAAGCCAAAAGCAAGAGTCAGATTCTTAACCAATTGAGCCAACCAGATGCTCCTATTCCTCGAGATTTTTATGGAGAATAGAAAAGAAAGATGTTTCTGATTTACTTTAGAGAGACAATATAATGCTAGCAACTGAACTCTGACAAGGAAAGTATGAAAAATTCAAATTGCAGGTCAGTCTGCTATGGATTTTTGAGATCAAAATCTTAAACAAAACATTATGAAAATAAGTCAGTAATACATTTAAAAGATAATACACCATGGTGAAAGCCAGGAATGCAAGGTTATTTAAACACTGGAAAGATTAGCAAATTAATAAATGCATGTCGGTAAGAGACTGAAAAAAAATGATTACCTCCATAAATGCAGAATAAAGTATTTGATAAAATTTAACATAATAAACCCAGAAGAAATATTTGATAAAGTTAGCATCAATTCATGACCTGAAACTTTTAACCAGCTAGAAATAAAATGGTCACTTTTTTCAGTTGATAATTGATGGTACAGAAAAACCAGCTAACCACACAAAGTGATTGTCTATGAGTTAGGGAACTACCCAAGGACACTAACTGCTATCACTTTTTTTTTCCATGAAAATACCTTTTATTTTTTTTTTATGCTATCACTTTTATTCAACATTGTGCAGCCCAGTTGGGGGGAAGTGAAGTAAAAGGAAATTTGGAAAAAAAAAAGTAGATTTTGCAGATGATATGATTTATCCAAAAGATAAATTATTTGACTTTGTGAGAAAGTTGAGAAAGATTATTGCATGAGAAAACAAATATGCTGGCAAGAAACTCTTGGAAAATGAAATTTTAAGTTATGGTAGCATCAAGAGTATTATATTTCTGATTTCTAGTCTGATCAAAGTGATGCGTGGCTCTGTGGGGGAAAATTATTAAACATTTTTGGAAGACAGTCAGGAGATGGAAATAGAAATCCATGGAAGACTCAGGCAAGTTCAATACCAATCAAAATCTGAACAAATGTTATTTTGGGTGCTGGTGGTGACTTTGAAAATTGACAAACAGATTACAAAAACCACATATAGACAATATACCTTTAAGAAGAGCAAAGGGTGAGCATACCTGACCAGGTATCAGAACTACTACAAACATAGTGATTAAGACAATGGTGCCTTGATGCCAGGACAGATACACAGATCAAAGGACCAGAGTAGTGATCTCAGACTCAGACCCATGCAGGAATGGACAGCACCATCCCCTTCCCTTGTTTGGGTTTTGTTTTTTTTTTCTAAATATAGAATGGTGCAAGAAGTAGAGACAATGCGGTTTTAAACAAATGGGGCCAGACCCATTTAACCACATTGAGAAAAGACTGGACTCTTAATTCACGCCACACACAATCAACTCCCAGTGGGTTAGCATCCTCAGAGGAGAAGGAAAACCTTACACGCTCAGATGGTGACACAGATGTTTTTAATTATGTCAAAGTTAGGAATGATTGCTCAATCAGAACACAAGTGCAATAACTATGATGAAACAATGAGGACATTAAATCTAAAAATGTTGAACTGTCAGAAGTTAGCATTGAAAAGATAAGCCACACAGACTTGTGGAATTGTCAATGCTCTAATATTCATATTTTAGGATAAAAAGATCCTAAAAACAAGCATAGAAAAGACAAATAATGCTATCAAAAACTGGGCAAAAGTCTTAAGCCAAAGAGCAAACATTAATGACCAAAAACATTGGAAAAGATCATTCACTCTGAATCATTAGGACAAGACGGGAGATGGCCCTGGGAGGTCCACTCCTCCCAGGTGGCCAGCAGTTGACAACACACAGCAGGTGACTGCGTGGAGCCACATAGACTGTCCTGCACTATGGGCAAGATGCTCTCTGCACATTCATGTGCAAGACTGAATCATCTGGGGAGGTTGAGGTGTGCCTGTATCATGACCCCACAGCAACTCTCCTCGAGGAGTGTGTGCATGGTGAGATCTTTCAGTATCCCCACCTGGAACAGCCCAGGTGGAGCAGTGGTAGAATATATAGATACATTGTGTTTGTTTTTCCTAGGAAGGTGATAGGGCTTCTCTGGGTCACACAACTGGTGCAGAGCCTGGAGAAGATTCCCCTACCTCCCGTTTAGTCCTTTTGCCGGGGCTGCATGTTGAATAGATGGTGTGTTTGACCCTGTGTGTCCTTCCCTATTCCCCAGAGCCCTCTGTGGTGTTTGCCAAGGACCAGCCAGTACACAGCGAGGTGCAGACCCAGGCGGGGGCCGGTGCCACACTGAGCTGTGAGGTGACCCAGGCCCAGACAGAGGTGACGTGGTACAAGGACGGGAAGAAGCTGAGTGCGAGCTCCAAAGTGCATGTGGAGGCCAAGGGCTGCAGGAGGACGCTGGTGGTGCCGCAGGCAAGGAAGGCGGATGCTGGGGAGTACAGCTGTGAGGCCGGGGGCCAGAAGGTGTCCTTCCGCCTGGACGTCACAGGTCAGTTCTTCAGGGTAGTGAATTAGCCTTATTTGGGAACATGGGGCGGATTTAAAGCTCAGATTATCCCTAGTATTTTCACCATCACCTCCCATGCCACATCCTCCCACCTCCCTAGTTTTCCTCCCATGGCAGTGTCAAGGGTGGCTTGATTGGACAGGTGTGTAAGAAGGAAGGAGACCCCTTGTGTCCACCTTCAGTGGTGTGTAGCACATTGATGCTTAGTTCTATGTTCCTTAAACCTGCCCCCAGTTTCTTTGTGGCCTGGAACTCTCAGTCTACTTGGCATTTGGGTCTGAAGTAGCACAGCTGCTTCTCACCTGGGAATACATAAATTTCCTCAGATGTTCTGGCAGCTATCAGGTTAGGTTCTCACTAGCCAGATGTTTACATCCCATTGATCAAGGATAAGGGGAAATTTCAACTAGCCATCCATACTTGTAAATATCTCAGACTGACTTTGGATTATCCAAGTTTTATATGTTCTGTGAATCTCTTCCTTCATTGCACGTGGATAGAGAAGCTCTCTCTGCTTTTTCTGTAACATCTATAGATCCGTTCCTTGTTTTGATGTCTATGTAAAGTGTACAAAAGCAGAGAATGGTAGGTACATGCCTGTGACATGTATGTCTAGGTACAGGATATTCCTTTTAAAGCAAATCTTATGTATTCAGTTATACTTTTCTTTGTGAGAATTCCCCTTGGAGTCTGATATATAAATTTAGAAATAGAGAGGAATAAAAGCTTAAGCTGTATCAGCACGCATATCTGTCATAGCAGCCTGATTGGTAGACCAGTATTTATTTGGTAGCATTACCTAATGATTAGTGTGTATTTGTGCTTCGTTGGCTGGTTGATGGAGAAGGCTGAGAAATATATTCATTTTCTTTTGTTAAGAAGTCTTAGCATTCCATAAGGGTCCCACATTTGGCCTAGAGGTACCACCACAAAGGAGTGTGGGATCCTATCTGTATTTAGTTGTTTGTAGGTGTGTATAGATACCAAAAAAATCATGCTAGTTATCTTTGTGAAACATTATTTGATGAGAATTTGACAGATTATTTCCTGGTAATAATTTTGAAAGCTTTAAAATTTAATAGAAAACTATCATATCAAAGCTAAGATAAGGAGACATAGAAAATAGTCCTATGAATTTTAAAGAAATGGAACAAGTAATAAAAAATATTTTCAGGACAACTGGGTGACTCAGTCAGTAAAGCATCTGAATCTTGATTTCTGCTCAGGTCATGATGTCAGGGTTGTGAGATTGAGCCCTGCATCAGGCTCTGTGCTGGGCATGGAGCTTGCTTAGGATTCTCCCCATCTTCTAACTCGGCCCCTCCCTCCTCTCTCACTCTCTAGAAAAAATAAAATAAATATTTTCATAGAGAACGGTCTAAGCTAAGTGGATCTACTGGTTAGTTCTACCAAACATGCCTGGAAAAACATCATTCCATTTTCATGGTGATTCTTCTAGAGAATAAAAAAAGGATGTACACTCTCCAACTCATTTTATGTAGATAGATAGCATAATATTAAATTAGAAATCTTACAAGGAAAACACGTGGAGTTAAAATTATAGGCCAAAACCTTATGAATATCAAGATGAAACACTTAAGGTGTTAGTCAACCAAGTTGTTCAACATATGAAGCGGACAATATGGTATGATGGAAGTTGTAGTACAGGAGTGTCTGGTTGCTTAGCATTAGAAACTTAAAAAAGCAGAAGAATGCATGATATTAACATATTTAAAGAGAAAAAAGTGGCTATCTTAATAAACGCTGAATAAAATTTAATTAACATCCTGTAATATAAAATTATTAACTAACTATAAATAAAAGGACTCTTCCTTAATTTGGAGAATAATACTACAGGAAACACCAGCTTACATCACACTTAATAATTAGCCAAAACATGTAAAGAGCCCAGCTGTCCATTGGCAGAGGAATGGATAAAAAAGAGGTGGTACATAGATAAAATGGAATATTACTCAGCCCTCAAAAAGAGTGAAATCTTACCATTTGCAACAACATGGATGGAACCAGAGGGTAGTACGCTAAGCAAAATAAGTTAGTCAGAGAAAGACAAATATCTTATGATTACACTCATATGTGGCATTTAAGAAACAAAACAGATGAACATAGGGGAAGGAAAAGAAAAATAAAATAAGATGTAAACAGAGAGGGGGGCAAACCATAACAGACTCTTAACTGTAAGGAACAAACTGAGGGTTGCTGGAGGGGAGGTGGGTGGGGGGATGCCATAACTAGAAGATGGGCATTAAGGAGGGCACATGAGGGAATGAGTACTGGGTGTTCTATGCAACTGATATATCACTAAATTCTACCCCTGAAACTAATTTTAAAAAATTAATTGGAATTTTTGGATTGGATTAGAAACGAGATAAGGAGGATTTCTGTCCAACGATGGACAGCACAGTAAGGAGGAAAGTAAGAGAAAGGTATGAAATAAAGGAAATAAGTGGAATTTATTTATTTTTTTCTTTCAGTATTTATTTAAATTCTCATTAGTTAACATATAGTGTAGTATTGGTTTCAGATGCTATTGGCCAAACACAACAGAAGACGTGCATCACTTTAACAGTTGTCAGAACATGGCAAAAGATGGCCACAGGCAGGTTGCCAACAGTTGGCAAAGCAGGGGAGGCATGAGTGTGTAGTGGAGGAACTCCCAAACATGGCTGTGGAAAGATGCAGCAGCACCTGGGGAAGTTTCTGTCCCTCTGTCTCTCCATTCGGGTTCCTTTCACCACTTCTGCATTCTTGACTTACAAGGTGACTGACCACGTGTGTCCATCCCTGTTCCCCAGAACCTGCATTGGTGTTTGCCAAGGGCCAGCCAGCACAGAGTGAGGTGCAGACCCAGGCGGGGGCCGGTGCCACACTGAGCTGTGAGGTGACCCAGGCCCAGACAGAGGTGACGTGGTACAAGGACGGGAAGAAGCTGAGTGCGAGCTCCAAAGTGCACGTGGAGGCCAAGGGCTGCAGCAGGCGGCTGGTGGTGCAGCAGGCAGGGAAGGCAGATGCTGGGGAATACAGCTGTGAGGCCGGGGGCCAGAAGGTGTCTTTCCGCCTGGACGTCACAGGTGGGTCCCTTCTGGTACTACCTTGTCTTGTTTGGAGGTAATGAAAGCATTGCATTAAGACCCCACAGGCTTTTCCAGGATTTTGATGGATTCCTGCCTCACGTTGAGGTCTTTCATATATACAATGGAATACTATGCCTCCATCAGAAAGATGAATATCCAACTTTTGTAGCAACATGGACTGGACTGGAAGAGATTATGCTGAGTGAAATAAGCCAAGAAGAGAAAGTCAAGTATTGCATGGTTTCACTTACTTACGGTGCATGAGGGGTAAACTGGAGGACAGTGGGAGAAGGAAAGTAAATGGGAACTAGGGTAATCTAGGGAGGGAAACGAAACAATAGAGACTTTGGACACAGAAACAAACTGAGGGACTTGGAGGGAGGGGGGTGGAGGGATGGGAGAGCCTGATGGTGGGTACTGGGGACACCGAAAACGTGGAGCACTGGGTGTGGGGAATGGGAAATGAATCTTGGAACACTGGAAAAAAATTTTTAGTAACAATAATTTAAAAAAAAAAGACCCCACAGGCTCTGATGCTCCTTCCATTAGTCTTCATCTTTCACCTCAGCCATCCCATTGTCTTCTGTTTTCTTTGGCATGGCTAGACTGCTGGAGGTTTAATGAGAAGGGTGTTTTATGGAGGGAGAGGGGCCATATTATGCCCCTGAATGGTCCTCTCATGTCATAATGCTTAGTCATGCATCTGAGTAGCTGTAGCTGCAGAGAACTCGCCCAGAGTTCCCTGGTGCCCAAGACGATGGCTGTGCTTCACACTTGGGTGCTGAAGTAGACTAAGCATCTCACAGCTTGGCTATGTGACTGTGCTTCTCCTGGCGCCCCAGATACCCCGTTCAGGTCTGTATGGGGTTCTTACTAGTGAGAAACATTTCAATTTCTTTAAATCAGGATAGGGGACATTTTAACCATCTACTCATACTTAGAAATATTTCAACTACACTTTGGATTATGTTTTAGGACACCATTTTGCACATGGATATATATGCAATCCGTGCATCTCAAGGCAGGTATAGTTACTAGACCAAGGGAACAAAATAAAACAGAAACAGATTCCTGTATAAATGGCTTCCTGCCCACCCACAGGCTTTTTTTGGTTTGTTTATTTGTTTTTGTTGTCTTTACTGCAGTGTCTATACAGTAAAAGAAGAGTAGAGAAGTAGAGAAGAAGTTGTAGAAGTAGAAAGAAGTAAGGAAGGGTTGTTGTTGTCATCAATAGTGCTTGGATCTTTTAACCATAAGGAAAAAATTAAATTTTACTAAGAATTCACACAACACAGAAAAGTCAGCTCTGGTAGGTGAGAGACCTTAGTATAAAAGATAAAAATCATAAAACCTTCCAATGACAACACAGTTTTTTAAAAAAATTAGATAAAGTAGGATTTCTTCAATAGGACACAAATATCCTAAATGCAATGGGACAAGATAGACGTATGTGACTACATTAAAACCCAAAATTTCATTCATCAGAAGAGGCCATGAGAGAGGGAGAAGGCAAGTCACAGAGTTGGGAAAAGAACTTTAAAACACATAGTTGCCATTTTTTAACATTTAAATACATAAAGAGTGTCTTACAATGAATAGAGAAAAGACGGCGCTGTTGGTCTGTGAGCAAACACACGAACAGTGTCACCACAGAAGAGCAAAGAATTATGGCCAGCCTAGTAATATTGGGGAGGTTGCCCAGCCTTCTGAGTCAGCAGACAGTGACAATCAGGAGAAAGTACAATGACTCCCACCAGAAAGCCACCAGGTGACAATACAAAGATAGGAAACAGCTTGGAGTCTCAGGAGCTTTGTAGACGAGAGGTGGAAAAATTACCTTCAAACAAGAAAAGATCTGATGTTCTCTAGAAACATCTGCCCACCTACCTCCCTTCCAGCAACTGACAGTTTCTTTCCTAAGAGTTAAGAGTCTCTTACAGTTTGTCTCCCTCTCTGATATTGTCTTGTTTCATTTTTCCCTCCCTTCCCCTATGATCCTCTGTTTTTTTTTCTTTATTTCCACATATGAATGAAATCATATGGGCATTGTATTTCTCTGATTGACTTATTTCACTTATCATAATACCCTGTAGTTCCATCCACGTTGTTGCACATGCAAGATTTCATTTTTTTTTTTTTTTGGACGGCTGAGTAATAGTCCCTTGTGTGTGTATACCACATCTTTATCCATTCATCTGTTAATCCCAGGGCTATATTTTTGGCCTCCATGGTATCTTTGACCCCATGCATCCTTCCCTGTCCCCAGAGCCTGAAGCTGTGTTTGCTAAGGACCAGCCAGCCTGCAATGAGGTGCAGACCAAGGCGGGGGCCGGGGCCACACTGAGCTGTGAGGTGGCCCAGGCCCAGACAGAGGTGACATGGTACAAGGACGGGAAGAAGCTGAATGCGAGCTCCAAAGTGCACGTGGAGGCCAAGGGCTGCAGCAGGCGGCTGGTGGTGCAGCAGGCGGGGAAGGCGGATGCTGGGGAATACAGCTGTGAGGCCGGGGGCCAGAAGGTGTCCTTCCGCCTGGACGTCACAGGTCAGTGCTTTGGAGGTAACAGGTGGAACAGGTTTATACCCAAGACAGACTGTGTGTTCTTTCAGTTAGACTTTGTCCCTTGACATAACCCATCCACCCACCTCCCATTTCCACATCCAAGGTGGGACCAGGGGAGCATGGCTTCAGGGAGTGTACAGGAGGGGATGGCTGTTCTTGTGCACCCCAAGTTGTGAGTCCACTAACAGTGCTGGTCTCATTTTCCTAGCACTTGCTCTGGTCTACCCAGCACTGGTGGGCCTTGGTGTCTGGGTGTTGGGATTTCCCTGATGCATGGGCTGAGGTAGACCAGTTGTCTTTCCCCTGAGTTGTTGGGGAAGGTCATCTCTATCTTCCCCAAGCACACCTGAGAGTTCCTGCTAACAAGAGATGTTTGACTTCACTGGACCAGGGAGTTAGGAAATCTGGGCCACATGATCATACTTCGAGTTTTCTCAGGACTATGCTTTGAGTTTTCACAGGTTTAGGTGTTTGGGACACTTCCACATTTTCACAGAGTTATAGATGTTCTCCCTGCACCCACATGTAGCCAAGTCTAGCTCCCTATTTTGTTGCAGCATTTGTGTAGATTACACAGAAAGGAGAAAATTACGAATCAGTCAGTTCCTAGGGAATTGTATTGAAACCCCCACAAGAAAAACCAAACAAGCTGTACTGTCCTAAAACTCAGAATAAGTGGAACAATAACAAATTATCTTCTCAGAGAATACTATTCAAGCCAAGTGCTCTGCTGTTAAATTTTTCCAAATATTCTGTAAAGATAGGAATTCATAGCAATCTTATTGAATATAGAAAAGAGATAGTCTTCAACTCATTTTTTCTTGGTAATATATCAGACCCAAAATCTGACAAGGTAAGTATGAAGAATTCATACAGCCCACCATAGTCGGATTCCTGGACTGTAAGTCTCCTTTAACACAAGAAACTGTAGAAAGTGAATACAAAGCTTGATATGAGTGAAATGGAAAGAAAAAAAATCTATGTGATTTCCCCAATAACTGGAAAATAAAAGCAGTAGATAAGATATGGCATTATGAATCCAGGAAAACTGTTTTATAATATTTAACATCAAGTGCTGCCATAGGAGGTCTTGTCCTTAGTGTAATAATTGGTGATATTGAAAAAACTAGCTGACATCACACTTCATGTGAAATCTTGAAAGTTTTGCCTCTGAGATGGGACCAACACAGGGAAGCCATGTGTTACTACTTTTATGCAACATTTATAGTACACCCAGGAGGAAAATAAAATTCAAGGCATAAAAGATGGAAAAATAACAAAAATGGGCTAATAAATGATATAGTTATCAATGTAGAAAATCCCAAACAGTTAACTATTTGATGGGAAAGAGAGTAGGGAAAAATTAGAGCATACAAAAATCCACATACAGGAAACATTTCTGTCTCTATACATCAGATATCTGGAAGATGACTTTTAAGGGAATTCTTAAGGGGGTTACAATAACATTACAAGGACCCTGTGGCCAATTCCAGTCTAATAAAGGATATTTAAAAGATTTTGGGGAAAAATAATTGAAATATCATTAAGAGACAGAGAGAAAGATCTAAATCATGGATAGAAATTGGTGGAAGACCCAAATGTGTTCAGTTCTTATCATAACCCAAATAATAGCTCTTTGTGTGTGAGAATATTGACAAGTTGATTGCAAAAGCCAGGGTGTACCAAGTAACTCCTGAAAACACAGTGTGAGGACATTTGCTATGACTGATATCAAGGCTTTCTGTAAAGCTACAGCAATTCAGATAAGTGGTTCTCAATGCAGGGACAGAGAAATAGCCCAGAGGGACAGAACAGTGAATCCAGAAACAGCTCTGTAGAGAACCCCAGTGCGCTCTGTAGAGAACCCCAGTGCGCGCTCTCTCTCTCTCTCTCTCTCTCTCTCTCTCTCTCTCTCTGTTTTGTTTTGTTTTGTTTTGTTTTGTTTTGTTTTTGTTTTTACCCTGGTGCTAAGTGTCAGGGTAGTAAAGGGACAGTCTTTTCACAAATAGTTCTGAGACAGTTAACCATATAGAAAAGTGAAATTAAGTTGGGTGCCTCTTTCTTGCTTTGCAAAACAGTCAACTCCAGGTGGGTTAGACACCTCAATGTAAAACAAGTTCTTATGAGACAATGTAGGTCATTGATCTCAGGGTTTTGAAACCTTCCTTAAGCAGAACAAATGCACAAAACAAAAAGGAAAAAATAATATATTTGCCTGTAATGGAGCTCTTAACATTTTTTTTTTTCACTAGAAACATCATAAAGGAACAGAAAGGCAAGTAACAAAGATGGGGAGCATGCATCCACACACGTGGCCATAAACACTCTGACATTTAATTATTTAAAGGGCTCCTAAGTAAATATGAATAAATACAATGCTATTGAACACGGAGCAGAACTTGAGAGGTGACACCATGGAAGAGCAAACATTAATGACCAAAAACTTCAGGATAGGTACTCCACTTCTGAGTCATCAAGACCATGCAAGAGACAGCGACACAAGGTACAAGGTCAACCCCAACGGTTGCAAACCATTGACAACACAGAGTAGACAAGAGTGTGAAACAGCAGGAACTGTCCTGCACTGTAGGTGATGCTCCCTGCAAATCTTGTGGGCAAAACTTCTGTGTCATCTAGAGGTGTTGGGTGTACAGGCATCATGACCCACAGCTCCCTAGTGCTCGAAATTACCACTTGAACAGCCCACGTGGAGCAGTGGTAGATTGTATGGTCCCCACCCGCAACAGCCCACATGGAGCAAAGATACAATGTGTGTTTCCCACCTGGCATAGTCCAGGTGGAACAGTAATAGAATGTGTGGTCCTCACCTGGGACAGCCCATGTGGAGCGGTGATGGAATGTGTGGTCCCCACTAGGAACAGCCCACGTGGAGCAGTGGTAGAAGGTATGGTCCACATCTGGAACAATGTATGGTCTCCTACACAGAGCAGGGACAGAATGGGCACATAGATTGTGTTGCTCAGTTTCAAGAAGGCTATCGGGCTCCTCCAGACCACACAGCTGATGCAGAGCCTGGAGACGTTTCCAGTTCCCCTGCCTGCTGGTTTACTCCTTCTTCCCCCCAGTGCTGCCTTCCTGACGTACATGGTGTCTTTGATCCCTCTCTGTCCCCAGAGCCCTCTGTGGTGTTTGCCAAGGACCAGCCAGTACACAGTGAGGTTCAGACCAAGGTGGGGGCCAGTGCCACCCTGAGCTGTGAGGTGGCCCAGGCCCAGACAGAGGTGACGTGGTACAAGGACGGGAAGAAGTTGAGTACGAGCTCCAAAGTGCACGTGGAGGCCAAGGGCTGCAGCAGGTGGCTGGTGGTGCAGCAGGCGGGGAAGGCGGATGCCGGGGAGTACAGCTGTGAGGCCGGGGGCCAGAAGGTGTCCTTCCGCCTGGATGTCACAGGTCAGTTCTTTGGGTTCAAACTTTAGCCTTGATCAGCGGTGATGGTGGGACTAGCATACAGTCCAGACAGACTCTGGAGCTCTTTCCATGAGACTTAGCTCTTGACATGTCTCTCCTTTTTTTTTTTTTTTTTTTTAAGATTTTATTTATTTATTTGATAGAGAGAAACACAGCCAGAGAGGGAACACAAGCAGGGGGAGTGAGAGAGGGAGAAGCAGGCTTCCCGCCGAGCAGGAAGCCCGATGTGGGGCTCGATCCCGGGTCTCCAGGATCATGACCTGAGCTGAAGGCAGTCGGTTAACCAACTGAGCCACCCAGGCGCCCCGACATGTCTCTCCTTCTGCCTCCTATTCTCATATATGTGGCTGAGCCAAAAGAAATTGGATGGAAAGGTGTACACAGAAGGGTTTGGGTGTTCTTTTTTTTTTAAGATTTTATTTATTTATTTGACAGAGAGAAACACAGCCAGAGAGGGAACACAAGCAAGGGGAGTGAGAGAGGGAGAAGCAGGCTTCCTGCCGAGCAGGCAGCCCAATGCGAGGCTTGATCCTGGGTTTCCGGGATCATGACCTGAGCCCAAGGCAGTTGCTTAACCAACTGAGCCACCCAGGCGCCCCAGGTTTGGGTATTCTTATGATCTGTGACTGGTGTTTCCAGGGATGGTCATCACCTGGGACAGCCCACGTGGAGCATTGGTAGAATGTGTGGTCCACCCCTAGAGCAGGCCACCTGGAGCACTGATAGACTGTTTGGTTTCCACCTGGGACAGCAGACTTGGAGTAGTGATGGAATGTGTGTTCCCCATCTGGACAGCCCATGCAGAGCAGTGATAGGATGTGTGTTCCCCACCTGGAACAGCCCATGTGGAGCAGTGATAGAATGTGTGGTCTCCATCTAGGACAGCCCACATGGAGGACTGGTAGAATGTAGGGTTCTTACCATAGCAGCCAACATAAAGCTGGTACAGTTCATGCAGAGCAGTGATAGAATGTATAGAGAACAAGTTTTACTTCTACCTAGGAAGCCTGTGGGGCTTCTCCTGACGACATATTGGTATAGAGCCTAAGCCTTTCAGTTATCCTGCCTCCCCATGTAGTCTTTTCATAGTGCCGCCTTCCTGATTTTGATGGTATCTTTGACCCTATGCATCACTCTCTGTCCCCAGAGCCCTCTGTGGTGTTTGCCAAGGACCAGCCAGCACACAGCAAGGTGCAGACCCAGGAGGGGGCCAGTGCCACCCTGAGCTGTGAGGTGGCCCAGGCCCAGACAGAGGTGACGTGGTACAAGGACGGGAAGAAGCTGAGTGTGAGCCCCAAAGTGCACATGGAGGCCAAGGGCTGCAGCAGGCGGCTGGTGGTGCAGCAGGCGGGGAAGACAGAGGCCGGGGAATACAGCTGTGAGGCCGGGGGCCAGAAGGTGTCCTTCTGCCTGGACGTCAGAGGTGGGTCCCTTCTGGTACTACCTTGTCTTGTTTGGAGGTAATGAAAGCATTGCATTAAGACCCCACAGGCTCTGATGTTCCTTCCATTAGTCTTCATCTTTCACCTCAGCCATCCCATTGTCTTCTGTTTTCTTTGTCATGGCTAGACTGCTGGAGTTTTAATGAGAAGGGTGTGTACGGAGGGAGAGTGGCCATATTGTGCCCCTGAATGGTCCTCTCATGTCATAATGCTTAGTCATGCATCTGAGCAGCTGCAGAGAACTCGCCCAGAGTTCCTTGGTGCCCAGGACGATGGCTGTGCTTCACACTTGGGTGCTGAAGTAGACTAAGCATCTCACAGCTTGGCTATGTGACTGTGCTTCTTCTGGTGCCCCAGATGCCCCGTTTAGGACTGTATGGGGTTCTTGCTAGTGAGAAACCTTTCAGTTTCTTTAAATCAGGATAGAGAACGTTTTGACCATTTACTCATACTTAGAAATATCTCAACTACACTTTGGATTTTAATGTTTTAGTTGCTTTACGACGCTGTGTGCACATGAATATATGTTATCTGTGCACCCATATATAGGCAATCTAGGCCCATGTTTTCCTTCAAAGACTGTGCAAAGTAAACAGCACCAGAGGGATGGTACATATGTGCCTGAGATTCACACATGTGGGTTCTTGAATTCTCTTTTAAAGAAAATCTTATTTCCTTGTGTCCTCAGTAAAACCATTCTGTATCAGAATTCCTCTTGGACTTTAATTTACAGATTAAGAAATGGAGGGAGTAAACAATCTAGGCTGTATCACCATTCTTTTTTTTAAGTTTTTTTTTAAAAATTTTATTGTTTCAGTGTTCCAAGATTGTTTATGCCCCACACCCAGTGCTCCATGCAATACATGCCCTCAGTACCCACCACTAGGCTCTCCCATCCCCCACCCCCTCCCCTCCAAGACCCTCAGTTTGTTTCTGAGTCCAAAGTATCTCATGTTTTGTTTCCCTCTCCGAATTACTCTACTTCCCATTTCCTTTCCTTCTCCTACTGTCCTCTATATTATGCCTTATGCACCACAATTAAGTGTATCACCATTCTTTGCTATGGATGAGTCCTTGTGTAGCAGTCATTGCTTGATATAGGAGCATATAGTGGCATTTCCTAGTGGTTATATGTGTTTGCGCCTCTGGGCTGCTTTATGGGGAATTCTGAGAACTAAATGTATTTTCCTTTTGGTAAATTGCTCTTAACCTCAGAGAATGGTAGGCAGGAATACCACATTGGCTCCTAGGTGCCAAAATATAATAGTTTGGTAGTATATCAGTATCTAATATTTTTGGACATGTGCAGATACAAGAAAACTTACATCTTTCTACCATGGTTTTTTGAGAGAATATAACATCATGTTATTTTATGGTATCCATTTGCAAAGTTTTGATAAATTGTCCTAATTCTTAGAAAACCATATAAAAAGTGACACAAGAAAAATTAGATAATATAAGTAGTCCTGGCACTTTAAGTACATGGAAACAGTAATTAAAATTTTAATAGACAAATATCTAAACCTAGTGGTTTTGCTGATAAATACACCAAACATTCTGGAAAGTTCCATGTTCACAGAAATTTTCCTAGACAATAAACTAAAGATATATATTCTCCAGTTTGATTAACAGAGCTAATATAATACAGTACCAAAATCTGACAAGGCAAGTAGGAAGGATTAAAGTTATAGGGCAGCACTTTGAAAAATGTTGGTGGAATTTTGATCGGGATAGCATTGCAAGTATCAATTGCTCTGGGCAGTATAGACATTTTGACAATGTGTATTTTTCTGATCCATGAGCATGGAATGCTTTTCTATATTTTTGTGTCTTCTTCAATTTCTTTCATGAGTGTTCTGTAGTTCCCTGAGTACAGATCCTTAACTTCTTTGGTTAGGTTTATTCCTAGGTATCTTATGGTTTTTGGTGCTCTAGTAAATGGAATCGATTCTCTGATTTCCCTTTCTATATTTTCATTGTTAGTGTATAAAAGCACAACTGATTTCTGTGCATTGATTTTGTATCCTGCTACATTACTGAATTGTTGTATGAGTTCTGGTAGTTTTGGGGTAGAGTCTTTTGTGTTTTCCATATAGAGTATCATGTCATCTGTGAAGAGAGAGAGAGTTTGACTTCTTCTTCACCAATCTGAATACCTTTTATTTCTTTTTGCTGTCTGATTGCCGCTGCTAGGACTTCTATCACTATGTCAACAATAGTGGGAGAGTGGGCATCCTTGTCTTGTTCCTGATCTTAGAGGAAAGGCTGTCAGTTTTTCCCCATTGAGAATGATATTCGCTGTGGGTTTTTTATAGATAGGTTTTTATGAGGTTGTGGAATGTTCCCTCTATCCCTATATTTAAAGAGTTTTAATCGGGAATGGATGTTGTGTTTTGTCAAATGCTTTTTCTGCATCAGTTGAAAGGACCATATTGTTCTTCTCTTTTCTCTTATTGATTTGTTCTATCACATTGATTGATTTGCGAATCCCTTGTATCCCAGGGATAAAATTTATATGGAACCAAAAAAGACCCCGAATTGCTAAGGAATTATTGAAAAAGAAAAACAAAGCTGGAGTCATTACCTGATTTCAAGCTTTATTACAAAGCTGTGATCACTGAGACAGCATGGTACTGGCACAAGAATAGACAAGTAGACAAATGGAACAGAGTAGAGTCCAGATATGGACCCACAACCTTATGATCAAATAATCTTTGACAAAGCAGGAAAAAAATATCCAGTAGAGAAAAGACAGTCTCTTCAATAAATTGTGCTGGGAAAATTGGACAGTTACATGTAGAAGAATGAAACTAAACCATTCTCTTGCACCATATACAAAGATAAACTCGAAATGTATGAAAGACTTCAATGTGAGACAGGAATCTATCAAAATCCTAGAGGAGAACATAGGAAGTAATCTCTTTGACATTAGCCACAGCAACTTCTTTCAAGATATGTCTCCAGGGACGCCTGGGTGGCTCAGTTGGTTAAGCCACTGCCTTCGGCTCAGGTCATGATCCTGGAGACCCGGGATCGAGTCCCACATCGGGCTCCCTGCTCGGCGGGGGGCCTGCTTCTCCCTCTCTCACTCCCCCTGCTTGTGTCCCCTCTCTGGCTGTATTTCTCTCTGTCAAATAAATAAAATCTTTAAAAAAAAAAAAAAAAAAAAAAAAAAAAAAAAAAAAAAAAAAAAAAAAAAAAAAAAAAAAAAAAAAAAAAAAAAAAGATATGTCTCCAAAGGCAAAGGAAACATAAGCAAAAATGAACTTTGGGACTTCATCAAAATAAAATGCTTCTGCACAGCAAAGGAAACAGTTAACAAAACAAAGAGGTAACCCACATAATGGGATAGGATATTTGTAAATGGCACTGCAGACAAAGGGCTGATATCCAAGATCTATAAAGAACTCCTCAAACTCAACAACCAAAATAAAGATCACCACATTAAAAAAAAATGGGCAAGAGATATGAAGAGGCACTTCTCCATAGAAGACATACAAATGGCTAACAGACACATGAAAAAATGTTCGTCATCACTAGCTATCAGGGAAATTCAAATCAAAACCACATTGAGATACCACCTTACACCAGTCAGAATGATCAAAATTACAAGTGTTGGAGAGGCTGTGGAGAAAGGGGAACCCTCTTACACTGTTGGTGGGAAAGCAAGTTGGTGCAGCCACTTTGGAAAACAGTATGGAGATTCCTTAAAAAATAAAAATAGAGCTATCATATGGCCCTGCAATTGCACTACTGGGCATTTACCCCAAAGATACAGATGTAGTGAAAAGAAGGGCCATATGTACCCCAGTGTTCATGGCAGCAATGGCCACAATTGCCAAACTGTGGAAAGAGACAAGGTGCCCTTCAACAGATGAATTGATAAAGAAGATATGGTCCATATATACAATGGAGCACTATGCCTCCATCAGAAAGGATGAGTACACAACTTTTGTAGCTACATGCTCTGGAATGGAGGGGATTATGCTGAGTGAAATGAGCCAGGCAGAGAAAGTCAAGTATCATATGGTTTCACTTACTTGTGGAGCATAAGGAGTAATGTGGAGGACAGTAGGGGAAGGAAAGGAAATGGGAAGTGGAGTAAATCTGGGAGGGAGACAAAACATGAGAAACTTTGGAGTCAGAAACAAACTGAGGGTCTTGGAGGGGAGAGGGTGGGGGGATGGGAGAGCCTGATGGTGGGTACTGAGGGCATGTATTACATGGAGCACTGTAATACTCCATGTGTGGGTCATAAACAATGACTCTTGGAACACTGAAAAAATAAAATAAAAAAATAAAATGATAGGGCAATCTCCTGTGGATATGAAGACAAATATCTTCATTGGCAAAGTCATCTGAGCAGGATCTCAATGAAAATACACTGTGATGAAGTCATAGTCTAAGAATACAATGTTGGCTTAATATTCAAAACATTAGAAAATCATTAGAGTTGATCCTTGAATGATGAGGGGTAGAGGTGCCAATTCCCCATGCAGTCAAAAATCCATGTATAACTTTTGAGTCCTGCAAAACTTGACTGTTAATAAGCTATTGACTGAGAGTCTTACTAATAACTTAAATAGTTGATTAACACATATTTTGTATATTATATGTACTATACGCTGTATTCTTACAGTAAAACAAGCTGGAGGGAAGAAAATAGTATTAAGAACATTATAAGAAAGAGAAAATATATTTGCAGTTCTGTAATGTATTTATTGAAAAAACCTGCATTTAAATGGACCTGTGCTGTTCAAGAGTCAGCTGTATAATGTGACAAGAACTACTTAAAAGAGAGAAAGAGTAGATTATCTCAATAAATTCAGAAGAAAGTTTGATAAAGTATAACATAAACCCTGAGCAAATGTTTGATAAGTTTTAGCCTCCATTCATGCTATAAAATTCTTTTTTTTAAAAAAAAGATTTTATTTATTTATTTGACAGAAAGAAACACAGGGAGAAAGGGAACACAAGCTGGGGGAGTGAGAGAGGGAGAAGCAGGCTTCCCGCTGAGCAGGGAGCCCGATGTGGGGCTCAATGTGGGGCTCAATGTGGGGCTCGATGTGGGGCTCGATCCTGGGTCTCTGGGATCATGACCTGAGCCAAAGGCAGTCGCTTAACCAACTGAGCCACCCAGGCGCCCCAATGCTATAAAATTCTTAACGAACTATCAATAAGCCAGTTCTTCCTTACCTTCATAAATGGTGCTACGGGAAAAACCAGAAACATCATACTTAATGCAAAACCCCGAAGGGTTTACCTATGAGATAGGGAATAAGAGAAAGAGGTGTACTCTTAGCATTCAGAGCACAGGAGGGAGAAATAAAAACATAAAACTTGGAAAACAAGGTAAAATTCACAGGCGATGCAATCACCAGGTCTGAAATTCCAAAAAAAATTATTAGACTTCATATGTACTCAGAAAGATAACCACACACAAATGTCAACACATAGTAAATGCTTTTGTATGTATATGCCAGCAAGAAACCATTGGGAAGTGAAAATTTAAAAGATTTATAATAGCATCAGAAGTATCATGTTTCTAATTCCAGGTCTAATATAAGGTGCTTAGTGACTTTGTGAGGGAAAATTATTGAACATTTTTGAGAGAGGATAAAGAAGGTTTAAATAAGTGGATGGAGTCTATGGAAAAATTTGATAAGTTCATTGATAATTCAAATCCAAGCAAATTTTCTTTGGGAGGATGGTGGGGGGCATTGAAAATTGATAAGCAGGTTTAGTGTGAATGTTTGCTCTACGAATACCAAGAATTACTATAAAGCTACAGTGAGGTTGACAGCTGGCTCTCAAAGGTCGGAGAGTTATCAGATCAAAGGAACAGACTAAAGAGCTCAGAAACAGACTCACCCATATATGAACTCCTGCCTCATCTGCATTTTTTTAAATGATATAGTGTCTGGTGTTTGCAATAAGAAAAATAATTGTTTTGCCAGTAAACCATATGGGAAAATAGTTGTCGGGTAACTCACAGTGCACACAAAGCCAATTCTAAATGGGTTGGAGACCCCAGGGTGACCAGTGGCATGATGACAGTTTGAGATGAGGGTGTGGATCACAGTCTACTAAGGGAATTCTGACACACGGAAAGGCACTAGCCACCTTGCGACAAGAATGACATGTTTGACACCATAAAAATGAAAATCTTTGATTCGTTAGAAGTCACCAGAACAGAGTGAAAAGACAAGCCACGCACATGTGGAAGAGAGACCCCTGTCATGCAAATATAGTTCCTAAAAATGAATGTGAGAAAGACAGGCAGTACTATTGACCATCAGACAAAAAACATGACACTGACATATACCTAAGAGCAAGAAGTAATGACAGGAAAGACTAGGAAAGTTGCTTCACTGTGTGAGTCAAGACAGCATGCAACGCACAACCATAGGAGGCACAACTACACTCCTCCCAGACCACCGGCATTTGTCAGAACAGAGCTTAAAACTCTGAAGCCTGAGGAACTCCATGCTCTGCAGGGAAGATGTTCCCTGCAAACTGTGTGGAAAAACTTTGCATCCTCTGGGAAGCTGAGGTGTGCAGACATCACGAGTCCACAGGTTCCACTGCACAGAAGTCTCAGCATCCACACCTGGGATGACCAACGTGGAGTACTGAGAGAGTGTCTGGTCCCCACCAGGGACAGCACACGTGGAACAGTGGTAGTGGTAGATTGTATGGTGCTCAAATGCAGCAATGATAGAATGTGTGGCCCCACCTGCGACAGCCCTCATTGAGCAGTGGTAGAACCTATAGTCCCCATCTGGAGCAATGTATGGTCTTCTACACAGATCCGGACGAGAATGGGCACATAGAATGTGTTGCTCAGTGTCAAGAAGGCTATGGGGCTTTTCCAGAACACAGCTGATGCAGAGTCTGGAGACATTTTCAGTTCCCCTGCCTCCAGGTTCACTCTGTCTTCCCCCAGTGCTGCCTTCCTAACATACATGGTGTCTTCGGTCCCTCTCTGTCCCCAGAGCCCTCTGTGGTGTTTGCCAAGGACCAGCCAGTACACAGTGAGGTTCAGACCAAGGCAGGGGCCAGTGCCACCCTGAGCTGTGAGGTGGCCCAGGCCCAGACAGAGGTGACGTGGTACAAGGACGGGAAGAAGCTGAGTGCGAGCTCCAAAGTGCATGTGGAGGCCAAGGGCTGCAGCAGGCGGCTGGTGGTGCAGCAGGCAGGGAAGGCGGATGCCGGGGAGTACAGCTGTGAGGCCAGGGGCCAGAAGGTGTCCTTTCGCCTGGATGTCACAGGTCAGTTCTTTGGGTTCAAACTTTAGCCTTGATCAGCGGTGATGGTGGGACTAGCATACAGTCCAAACAGACTCTGGAGCTCTTTCCATGAGACTTAGCTCTTTACATGTCTCTCCTTCTGCCTCCTATTCTCATATATGTGGCTGAGCCAAAAGAAATTGGATGGGAAGGTGTACACAGAAGGGTTTGGGTATTCTTATGATCTGTGACTGGTGTTTCCAGGGATGGTCCCTACCTGGGACAGCCCCCATGGAGCAGTGGTAGAATGTGTGGTCCACACCTGGAGCAGGCCACATGGAGCCCTGACAGAATGTATGGTTTCCACCTGGGACAGCCCACATGGAGCCTTGATAGAATCTGTGGTCCTCACCTTGAAAAGCCCATGTGGAGCAGTGGTAGTATGTGTGATCCACACTGGGGACAGCCATGTGGAGCTAGTATGGTCCCCATCTGGAATAATGTATGGTCTCCTACACAGAGCAGGGAGAGAATGGGTACATAAATTCTGTTACTCATTGTGGAGAAGGCTATAAGCTTTTCCTGACCACACAGCTGAAGCAGAGCCTGAAGATGTGTCCAGTTCTTCTGCCTCCTGGATTAGTCCTTCTTCCCTCAGTGCTGCCTTCCTGACATAAATGGTATTTTTGATCTCTCTCTGTCCCCAGAGCTCTCTGTGGTGTTTGCCAAGGACCAGCCAGTACACAGTGAGGTGCAGACCAAGGCGGGGGCCAGTGCCACCTTGAGCTGTGAGGTGGCCCAGGCCCAGACAGAGGTGACGTGGTACAAGGACGGGAAGAAGCTGAGTGTGGGCTCCAAAGTGCACATCGAGGCCAAGGGCTGCAGAAGGCAGCTGGTGGTGCAGCAGGCGGGGAAGGCGGATGCCGGGGAGTACAGCTGTGAGGCTGGGGGCCAGAAGGTGTCCTTCCACCTCGACGTCACAGGTGTGTGCCAGGGTTCAGCAGAGGGAATAAGGTCCTGACAAATCAGGAAATGACCCCTTCTTGGACACGGTCTGGGAACAGGTGTGCTGGTACCTGCGTTGGGTTCTTTTCATCTGCCCAGCCCAGGGCTCTGTCCACTACCCAGGTTCTTGGATGGGAGAACTGCAGCCCCTCTTCTGGGCTATTCTTGGCATCAGCTTCCCCAAGCGTCTCCCCTCTCTGCCACAATCCCACCATAACTAGCAGAAAACCTGCCACAAGGCTTTCTTGGTGTTCTGCAGCCTGCTAAGGCCAATGGTCTGTGGCAGATGCTGTTCTCTGTCTAGGGCTGGTGAGCAGACCTGTTTCCCATGTTTAATCCCCCCTGGGGCAGCTGCAGAGCCTCACCAGAGGGGCACTGGCCTTGGGATCCTGATTGTCTGGCTGTCCTTTGGTCATCCCTGTGGGCTTACCATCCCTGGGCCTGGGCCAGGCTGTCCTCTCCTGCCTCCCCTCTTGGGCCTGCTCCCTATAATGCCCTTCTGTAATGTTGACCCAGGCACACTGGCTGTGGCAGGGTCTCTGTGAACCACCTGCTTCCCTCTCTGCAGTATCTGCTCATGAGGCCATCAAACCTGGTGGGGAGGGGGTCCTGGGCTCTCAGCTCTTGGCGCTGAGGTCTGTGGTCCCAGGGGCCTCTCCTGGCTGCCATTCCTGGCCTCTGGAAGCCTGAACGGTGGCTGGCAGGTCATATGGTTTGCACTTCAGAGAGACAGTAGTGGGGTGCAAGGTTGCAGAGCAATGGGAGTTTGGTGCAGCCCCATTTCAGGACTTCAACCACCGTGTGGCTCCAGGTGGGATGGGACTCTGGCCAGGAATGCCAGGGCCCTGTTCTTATGCCCACTGACCTCCCATAGAGCGGGAGCCTGAGCCCCTCACCCTGGAGAGACCTGGCCGCAGGGAGCCTCTGGTGGTCAGGGAGCATGAGGACATTGTCCTGACAGCGACGCTGGCCACGCGCTCTGTGGCCGCCCTGACATGGCTCAAGGACGGTGTGGAGATTCGTCGAAGCAAGCGCCACGAAACGGCTAGCCTGGGGGACATCCACACCCTGACCATCCACGGGGCACAGACTCTGGACAGCGCGGTCTACAGCTGCCGTGTGGGCGCAGAGGGGCAGGATTTCCCGGTGCAGGTGGAAGGTCAGCAGGGCTGGGGGCGGCCCTTTGGGAACCCCGTGCAGGCAGGGGGCAGGGCTGGAGGTGGTTGTCCCTGTGAAGTCCTGCAGGTAGCATCCGTGCACCAAGCCTGAGAGGGACTCAGGGCGCACAACCCGTGAGCGCAGTGGTTGTCGCCCGTCCCGCCTGAGCCCCGCAGTTGAGCCCCCGTCCTGTCCCGCAGAGGTGGCCACCAAGTTTTGCCGGCCGCTGGAGCCCGTGAGCGGGGAGCTGGGCGGAACGGTGACGCTGGTCTGCGAGTTGAGCCCGCCCCAGGCCGAGGTCGTGTGGCGCTGCGGGAGCACGCAGCTCCGGGCTGGCAAACGGTTCCAGATTGAAGCCAAGGGGCCCCGGCGCTCGCTCACGGTGTCAGGCCTGCGGCTGGACGATGCGGGGGAGTACGCGTGTGAGACCCGCGACGACCGCACCAGCACGCAGCTCAGCGTCAGCGGTACGCGGAGGGGCGCGCGGGCGCACCTGCCTGGAGGAGGTGCCCTTCTCCACGCCTGGGGGGTGGGGCCTCTGCCTTTCCCACCAGCCTCTCAAGGAAAACCCTTGTCCGCAGCACCCCGCATGGTCAAGTTCACGTCTGGGCTGAGCGCCGTGGTCGCAGAGGAAGGCGGAGAGGCCACCTTCCAGTGCGTGGTGTCCCCCAGCGACGCGGCAGTCACGTGGTTCCGGGAAGGCGCCTTGCTGCAGTCCAGCAAGAAGTTTCTTATATCGCAGAGTGGCGCCGGCCACAGCCTGACTATCTCGGGCCTGACCCTGGAGGACGCTGGCCAGATCACTGCAGAGGCTGAAGGTGTCCAGTCCTCTGCTGCTCTTCGTGTGCGAGGTGTGTGCCTGGGGCAACAGAGACGGCCTCCCCATGGGCTAGTTCCCTGGCAGCCTTCCAATGCCGGCCTGCGTCCAGCTGGTCTGGGTGACCTGGATGCTCCACAAAGAAGATGGGGTGGGGGGTGGGAAGTGGGGGT
>PITA01014979.1:0-51668 GCA_004023965.1 Spilogale gracilis | reverse complement strand
GGGGCGCCTGGGTGGCTCAGTTGGTTAAGCGACTGCCTTCAGCTCTGGTCATGATCCCAGAGACCCGGGATCGAGTCCCATATGGGGCTCCCTGCTCAGCGGGAAGCCTTCTTCTCCCTCTCTCATTCTCCCTGCTTTGTTCCCTCTCTGGCTGTGTTTCTTTCTGTCAAATAAATAAAATCTTTAAAAATAAATAAATAAATAAATAAATAAATAAATAAATAAATAAATAAAAATTTGTTTCTCGCATAAGTAGGAAACATTAATTTTCTTTGCCCATTCAGAATATTTCTAGGTTTTTTTCCCCTCTTCTACATCCTAACATTTGTTGATTGTCTATCATATTTAAGTCCAAAAGGGTAATTTTTGTTATTTTCTCATTCTCCCAAGTAATAAGAGGTTATCTATTTCATTAGAACTTTTGGGCTAATAGTAACATTATAATAGTTCATGAATGAGAGAGCTTGTTGGTAAAGATTAAGAAGTAAAAAAAAGGAAAGGACATTGATGTGGAAACGTTCTTAATATTACTTTGCTCAGAGATAAGAATGGAATCCTACGAGACTTAAACTATTCATACAGTTCTTGGAAGTCTCCTCATAGAAGCAGACTATCTGATCACGGAAAGCAACACTTTTATAGGTGCTGACAAATTCTTCTCTTCTAGGAAAAATATGAAATACTGTTGTGTCCCTGGGTCTTTTAATTTCATTTTCAGAGTGTCAAAAATCACAAGTGTACATTCCAGATTTCCTGTTTTGTCATTCCTTTTCATACAGCCAGCCCAGAAGTATGGAGGACCAGGAGGGTACCTGTCAGGGCTGCCCAAGATAAATTGCACTTGAAAGGAGACCACTCTGTCATTACTTTTTATAGGCCCTGTAGAATATTTTTAAAGACCAGTATTTTGGTGGTGAAATCTAATGATCTGCAGAAAAGCAAGATAAGGTATGATGTTCCCTGGAATCCCCCACCAAGCCTAAGGCCCAGGGCAGCTGTCTTGGTTGCCTGACTCAAAGGACAAATCTCTATTATATCCAACAGAAGCAAACTTCTGGCACTTACTTTGGGATTTAGTTTCTTTTCTCACTTTTAATGGATATGTGTTTCTGGAAGTAACCTACTTAATGACTGATGCCTCTGTAGTCACCACGTACTATGCTGTCTTATAGCAGGCCCATTTGGTGCTCAAGTTCTCATATCTGGTTTACAGAATCTACCCTTTATGGAAAGCGTCTCATAGCCCTTTGGGTATAGGATTTTTTTTTCTGCTACAATTGCTAACAAATGTTTGAGTACTACCATGTGCTAAGCACTATGGATATAAAAATGACTAAGTCAGGATTCCTACCCTTGGATCGCATTGACTAGTGGAAGATTCTGACACATTAATTTTTTATTTATTTATTATTTGCGTATAGTTGACAAATGATGCTGCATGAGTTTCAGTTATACAACATAGTGATTCAGCAACTGTATGTTATACAGTTGTCACAAGTGTAGCTACCATCTGTCACTGTAAGAATGCTATTAAAATAGTATTGCAGTATTCCCTGTGCTGTACCTTTAACTCCTGTAATTTAATCATTCCGTTATTGGAAGCCTGTATCTCCCACTCCTGGTCACCCATTTTGCCCATCCCCCTTCACAACCTCCGGTCTGGCAACCATCAGTTTTCTGTATTTATAGATCTGATTTGCTTTATGTTTGTTTATACATTCTGACCCATTTAAATTAAAGTATGAACTAAGAGATTTAAATTGTACCCTGAGGCACATTATTTGACTTAATGATTTTGATTTTGGTTCTGATAGCTTTGTAAAGATTTTTGCTTTTTGATGAATTTTATTGAGTTATAATTCACATACTGTACAGTTCACCCATTTAAAGTGTACAGTTCATGGACTTTTATTATTTTCACAGTTGTGCAGCTATTACCACAATTTTAGAACAATTTTTTTTTTGTTTCAGAAAAAAACCCTGCCCTCTTTAGTTATCTCCAATCCCTGTATCCCCCACCCCCTCAGCCATAAGCAACCAGTAATCTATTTTCTGTCTCTCTAGATTTGCCCACTCTGGGTATTTCATTTATGTGCACCTTTTTGTGAGTGGCTTCTTTTACTTGGTACAACACTTTCAAGGTTCATCCATGTTTAGCATGTACCAGTACTTTATTTTTATTACTAAACAAGATTCTACTGTATGAATATACCATATTTTGTTTATCCATTTATCAGTTGATGGACATTTGGGTTGTTTCTACTTTATGGCTACTGTGAATACTACCATGAACATTTGTGAACAACTTTTTGTGTGGACTTATGTTTTCGCTTCTCCTAAGTATGTACCTAGAAGTGGAATTGCTAGGTCAAGTGCTAACTGTATTTACTGTCAGATGATTTTCCAGAATGGCTGCTTTATTTTACATTCCCACAAGCAATATATGAGAGTTCCGATTTCTCCACATCTTAACTGACACTATTATCTGACCTTTTGAATGTAGCCCTTTAAACCTTTTTTTCTTTTGTAATACTCTTGCCAAGGCTGTGTAAACATCTCTTCCTCTTTAACAACCTTAATGGTAATTTTACTCAGCCTTTTTACTTTTTCTGAAGAGACCAGCTTCTGTTTATAGTTCATGTCCTACTTCACCTACCTAGGCATGGAAACAAAGCACATATCCAAAGAATTGTTTGAACATTGCTGTTAGTATGGCAAATGCTCCAGAAACCTTGCACCCACAGGGTAGGATCTCCCAAGGGTCTTTGGCATAATTACAGCTCAGCTTCAGGAATGCTGCCTTTAATTAAGCAGGATTTTCTTTCTTATTATTGCTAACCTCTATTCATCTAAGGTTTATTCTTTAGCTTCAATCTGCAGTTTCTGGAACAAGCCTAGTCCTTTGAATGCAGAGGTAACATAAGAGTACAATTGCTTCACCAGTATTCTAGAGTATTCCTTACCTGTTGTCAAGGTGCTGGAATTGGAAGCTCTAGACTAGTTAGATTCATAGTGCTGATCCAGTGCTTATCCGTGCCAAAAGTTCAGATGTTTTTAAAAAGCAAAGTGGACAAAAAAATAAGTGAATGTGGGCATGTGTGTTTAGAATCTTTTTAAAACTGAAATAATGGGGGTACCTGGGTGGCTCAGTGGGTTAAGCCTCTGCCTACTAACCTGGTGTTATTAAGAAGCACTTAATAATTGTTAGTCCTTTTTATTAATTGTGAAGTTGGTCTTAATTATGAATTCACACACTGAATTCACATACAGTTATGTGAATTATGTGCGTACAAGTTAGACTTTTTGTAATATTAATGGGAATATTAAATCACCTTTCCTATAAAATTGCAGACTTGTGCCAGATAGTTTTAGTTTCAGGCTGATCACAGAAATGGTCTTGGGCATGTTTGGGAGGTGGACAGTGGAGGATCACTTTCTCATTTATATCTGTGTTTCCGTAACCCCTATCCAAAGCCCCTGGGGCCATTTGTGTTTCAGAACTCAGGTTGGAGGACAGAGGGGATTCAAAAAGGTAATGTGCAACATTAACATCTCTAGGAGTGTCTGGGCCAGTAATACCTAATCAGATGTGTTCTATAGCAGAACATATGAATAATCATAGTAAGTGGGACAAATAGAGACTATGAATTTACCTTTATGACATGTCAGATCCTGCTACATGAATTGTGGAAAAACTTGTTTTCTGAGTACAAGATTCTGGACCTACATTATTCAGATAATAGATTGTGAACCGTTTATATTTTTGGAAATACCTACCTATTATGATTGTACTCTAACTCGGGAAAAGCTCTAGACTCTGACCAATAGAATATTAAAGGTTTTCCCAGCTAGATTCTTTGTCTTTCCTGTGGGTCCTTTGCAACAATGCAAAGGTAGAAGTGATGTAAAATTTTTTTCAGTATTTGTAGCACTTGGCATCTTATTTAATACCACCAGCTAGCCTAAGAATTTGAATATAATCTTCTGTTTATATTCTTATCCCTTTTTTGTAAGTGAGAAAATTAGGCTTGTATGGGTTAGGTAACTCATACACATTTACACAGCTGTTAAGTGGCAGTTGTGAATTTACAATTGATGATACACTGTATATAAAAGGCCATCTTATTTCTCACTGGTTCCTAGTATTTTTAACTTCTTTATCCTCTCTGGTTTAAACTGGTAAAAACTCTCATGTTCTCCTTTTAAGGTTGACATTTCAAAAGGTGATTCCCTTCCAAATGTGAAATTATATATAGTATAATCCTGAAAATACTTTCTGAAATTACGGTCCCAAAGAATCTAATACCCTCTTTTTCCCACCTTTCTCTTTGAGAATAACTGATTTATATCAAGAGTAAGAAGTCATTCTGCCTGAACCATTCCTATTATAATGAACATATGATTGTCAGCGCTACCCCAGCCTCCTGCCTATCTTTTTTCCCCTTCCTCTCAGTTATCCAAATCTTTATTCTTTTCAAAAGATTCAACCAACAAAGCCTACTTCATTGGTTCAGCAAATGTATTAATTTTTTTTTTAAGATTTTATTTATTTGACAGAGAGAAACACAGCCAGAGAGGGAACACAAGCAGGGGGAGTGAGAGAGGGAGAAGCAGGCGCCCCGCCAAGCAGGCAGCCCGAAGTGGGACTCGATCCCGGGTCTCCGGGATCATGACCTGAGCCGAAGGCAGTTGCCCAACCAACTGAGCCACCCAGGCGCCCAAATGTATTAATTTTTTGATAAACCTTTTTGGATCCTTAGATATTTCTGATATATTTGCCTCTTACACCTCTGTTTTTCCTGCCCTCCTTCGTCATGATTTCAGTTTTCCTCTTTATTTTAGGCGAAGGCATGCAATCCACAGTAGTGACTCTACTTCATCTTCCTCTTCTGAAGATGAACAACACTTTGAGAGGAGAAGAAAAAGGAGCCGTAATAGAGCTATCAACAGGTAAACGTCATACGGATGCCTTTTAAGACTACGAGCTATTTTTTTTGAGTGGTGAGCAGTCTGAATAATTTTGGAATAGGTACAACTTGACCAAATTTAGAATTATGTAAGAGGTTAATGTATAAACCAGAATGCCATCTTCTTTGAAATACCTGTATTTGAAACTAGTAATAGATTAGAATATAAGTTTTCTTACACAACCATTGTGTAACTCAGAATGGTGCTTGGTAAACACTGACTTGAGGAAATAAAACTTTTTTTTTCATTTCAAATGTATTTTTTTTCTGTTTACAATGATTTAATAGTGCATTCTTATTGTAGAACTCTTTAGGAAGATTAGGGAGTTTACTCATTTCCTAACTCTAGTACGACTTCATGTAACTTTGTAAGTTCACAGGTAAGTTCATAGCAAAGATTATTCCCATTTTACAGATGTGGGTGGGTGAGTGAAAAATTCAGTGCTTCTATCCTAATAAAATTATATTTTTATAAAGTAGAAAACAATATTTGATGAAACAATTAGAACATAATAATTGAAGGGATATGCAAACCAACCATTCTTTGTATCCTAAACTCTGTTCTTTTATAACATTAGATCTACCCTAGTGTGGTAGTTACTGGTTACATGTGGCTGTAGGCACTTGAAATGTAGCTAATCTGAATTGAGAAATATAAATTTTTGTAAAAAATATTCTCTTGGATTTCAAAGACTTAGTACAAGAAAGAATATAAAATATCCCAATTTTGTAAATACTTATTTTGCACGCTGAAATGGAATGTTTTAGATAAATAAAATATATTGTTAAAATTAGTTTTACTTTTTTGTTTTGTGTGTCTAATACAAAATTTTAAATTGCATTTTAACTTGTTTTTCATTTTTGTTGGCAGGAGTAAGTTAGAGTATCCACTACCTATATTATTTAGACTACTTGGATTTTTCTTTGTCTTCATTTCTAGAAATGTGCGCCTAATCCTGTGGATTTTATAGCATGCAGTTATATCTCTGTTAAGGATTGTTTCAGAAATACCTTTTTAGGGCAGCTGGGTGGCTCAGTGGGTTAAAGCCTCTGCCTTCAGCTCAGGTCATGATCTCAGGGTCCTGGGATCGAGGCCCACGTCGTCGTCGGGCTCTCTACTCAGCAGGGAGCCTGTTTCCTCTGCTCTCTCTGCCTGCTTCTCTGCCTATTCGTGATCTCTCTCTCTCTCTCTCTCTGTCAAATAAATAAATAAAATATTTTTAAAAAGAAAAGAAAGAAAAGAAATACCTTTTAACGATGCCTGGGTGGCTTAGTCGGTTGAAGCGTCTGCCTTTGGCTCAAGTCATTTGTGAGGGTCCTGGGATTGAGCCCTGCATCAGGCTCCCTGCTAAGCAGAGAGCCTGGCTTCCCTTCTCCCTCTGCCTGCCTCTCTGCTTATTTGTACTGTCTCTCTGTCAAATATATAAAATCTCAAAAAAAAAAAAAAAAAAAAACCTTTTTAAAAAACCACAGTTAAAAATGTGTCCATCTCAGATTTCACGTGTAAATTCCTTGTGGAGTCAGGCTAGGAGGAGCTGGCACTTGGGGTGGGTCTGGAGTGCTTTCACTCGTGTTAAGCTGCAGCATCTTTCTTTGCTTAGGTGTTCTGACATAAGGGTCTCAGCCTCTGGCATGAGCAGTTCGCATTCCCCATCTATAAAACAAGCGGGTTCTTCTAGGTATATTCTGTGTAATCTACTATAACTTTTTGAAAGTAGTTAGGAAAGCAGTGATTCATTCTTGCTTGAGAGGATTGATGTGGATCCAAATGCTTGGTGGACCGTGACTGTTTCCCTGAGAGGTAGTATAGCAGAATTGTTGTAGGTCTGGAGACCCACCGCTTTGGTTTGAGTCCTGGATCTGCCACTTTGTGTGACTTTGAGCATTTTATTAACCTTTTTATGCCTCAGTTTTCTTTTAAAATAGGGGAAATAATAATGTCTACTCCACAAGACTATTATGAGGACTCAATGAATTATTACATGTAAAGCCACCTAAAACAGCCTGGAAAATAGTAAATACCTTGTATATGTTAACTACAGTCATTATAAAGTATATTGATACAGACTGGATTCCCAAACATGAATTACTTTATGGTGCTGTGCCATATGGTACTTCATTTGACTGTGTATCTTTAATAATAAAACTTCAGAGATAAATATTTCTAACATTGAAGTTCTCAACCTATAAAGAAAATGAGGAAGTTGAAATACATAGTTTCACAATGGCTATGATTGAAATTTAACCTTTTTTAAAAGGATTTTAAGGAAAATCCATATTTTAACATGGAATTCGGGGGAGAAAAGTGAACTGATGGGGCTTTTTTTTTTTTAAATCTTTTCTAATTAGGTGCCTCCCGCTAAATTTTCGGAAAGATGAATTAAAAGGAATTTATAAAGACAGAATGAAAATTGGAGCGAGTCTTGCAGATGTTGATCCAATGCAACTGGATTCTTCAGTGAGTACTATCTTGAAATGCACGCTTGAACATACATACTGTTTGCTTTAGTTTAGCTTTAAAGCTAAATAAACCAATTATCTATAAATCAGAAACTTTACAGATTTTTATTCATTTTTATTTTTTTCAAATCTTCAGGCTACAGCTAAAATGCTGTTACTCATTTGACTGTGTATGCGTTGAGTATAGTTTAGGGATAGAATGGCATTTTAACTTTGACTCCAAATCTGATAATATCCCTATTTCCCTTCCATTATCAGGTACGGTTCGATAGCATTGGTGGCCTGTCTAATCATATTGCCGCTCTAAAAGAGATGGTGGTGTTTCCATTACTTTATCCAGAAGTCTTTGAAAAATTCAAAATTCAACCTCCAAGGTAATTTTGTTGTACATTTTATCTTAGCCAAAATCTGGGCTGTGCTATTGTCCAGAAAGAGAACACTTCTCTGTTGAAGTTTTTCAGGCCTACAGTAGTATATTATGCTTTTCTGGGTACTTTGAATATTTTTACTTTTTTCTTTTTTATATATTTTATTTATTTATTTGACAGAGAGAAACACAACCAGAGAGGGAACACGAGCAGGGAGAGTGAGAGAGGGAGAAGCAAGCTTCCGTCGAGCAGGGAGCCCGATGTGGGGCTCGATCCCAGGTCTCCAGGATCATGACCTGAGCTGAAGGCAGTCGCTTAACCAACTGAGCCACCCAGGCGCCCCGCATATTTTTACTTTCTTAATGCTTAACTTGAAAATGGTTTCAAGGGACGCCTGGGTGGCTCAGTTGGTTGGGCCACTGCCTTCGGCTCAGGTCATGATCCCGGAGACCCGGGATCGAGTCCCACGTCGGGCTCCCTGCTTGGCGGGAGGCCTGCTTCTCCCTCTCTCACTCCCCCTGCTTGTGTTCCCTCTCTGGCTGTGTTTCTCTCTGTCAAATAAATAAAATCTTTAAAAAAAAAAAAGAAAAAAAAAAGAAAAAGAAAATGGTTTCAAAATTGATTCTCTATGAAAAGAAAAATAATTTCCAAGGCTTTTCATACATTTAGTGAAATTCTTCCCATACATATTCTTTACTTTTTTCTTTTACCTTAATAATTTAGTTTCAGATTTATACTAAAGTAATCCATGTACATAACTTTAAAAGTGATATTGTACTATAAGTCTTAAAAAGAAAAAAATGAAAGTATAGTAGTCCCTTCTCTACTCTTTCTCCTTCCACTTTTCAGAGCCAACTACTTTCAGTTCCTCTTTATTTATCTAAATACATATTTATTTATTTTTTAAAAGCATAGTCTTTAGTTAATTTATTTATTCATTAGATTTTATTTATTTATTTGACAGAGAGAGAGAGACAGCGAGAGAGTGAGTATAAGCAGGAGGAATGGGAGAGGGAGAAACAGGCTTCCCACTGAGCAGGGAGCCTGATGTGGAGCTCTATCCCAGGACCCTGGGATCATGACCTGACCCAAAGGCAGATTGCTTAATGACTGAGCCACCCAGGCTTCCCTTAAATACGTATTTAAATCATATGTTCATACTGTAATTTTTGGTCTGTTTTCGAATCTGTTGACTTGTAACATGAACAGGATCTTTTGCTTTCCCTACCCTCAATATATATACATTTTTTTTCCCCGTCCTCGTATGCTCCTGGTAGCTTCTTTATGCACATATAAAATTGTTGAGTCAATTTTAAGTGTGTGCTTTATGATTATGTAAATATTTCTCACAGCTGAGCCATATATAGTATATTATGACTACATTTTCTCTCTTTTAAAACTCTGCTCTTTCCCCTCAGCTTTAATATTTGCCTGCAGATGGGGGTTTTTTTGTTGTTATTGTTCTTTAGGTTTTTTTATAATGAGTTTTATATGTACTTTTCAGTTCATGCACAATGTTTGCTAGAGATAAAACTCAGTACAGTCAAACATATCAAATAATTTATTGACTCCTCATTTTTCTAGACACATCTTGGAACTTTGTTTTCTTGCTTCCACCTAGACTGGTTATTCTTAGTCTTGAAGCACAATTAAGTTTTGGGACTTATCACGATTAGTGGCATTTCCATTATCTTCAGTGCTGGATTCCCAGCTTCGTGGAATCAACTAAGACTTTTTTTTTCTTTTTAAAGTAATCTTCATGCCTAACATGGGGCTTGAACCCACAGCTCTGAGATAAAGAGTCTCACCCTCCACTGACTGAGCCAGCCAGATGCCCCTAAGACCTTTTTTTTATAGCTGTGTTTTGATGGGGTACATTCTAGCAATATCCTGAGAAAAAAGAATGAACAAGAGGTTATTTTTATTTTGTTTTTGAGAATGGTTATGGAACCACAGTCTGTCCATGTGTCTTTTTCCCCTCCTGCTTTCATTGTGCTATGTGTTTACAGTGTGGAAAAGTATTCTTTGATTTCTGGGAAAGTTTTTTGTATCCCTTCTTTAGTAATTTTTCCACTCCATTTTTTCTTTTCCTTCAATTCATGTCAATTGAATGTTGGACTTTCTAGATTAACCTACTTTTTTTCTTATTTTCATCTCTTTCAGATCTTTTTTCCTATAGTGTCTAGTGAGGATTTTCTTTTAAGTGTCTAGTGATGGTTGGCTGTTATATGTAAGAGTGAAGCTTTTTTTTTTTAAGATTTATTTATTTCAGAGTTAAAATGAGCATGCAGGCTTGCACAGGGACAGAGAGAGAGGATTTCTGGCAGACTGCTGAGCAGTAGCCCTATGTAACTTATCTCACAATCCTGAGATGATCACCTGAGCCGAAATCAAGAGTCAGTCTCTTAACTGGGTGAGCCACTCAGGTGCCCAAAGAATGGATCATGTTTTTAAAAGCTCACTTACAGAGCTTGTTCACTTCTAGGCTTTACCTTAGGATGATTGGTGGGTGGTGATTCTTTTACTGAAAGTCCTCAAAGTCATCTGGACATGTTTTTCCCAACCAGAGACAAATCCTCCAGTTCTCTGTTTGAAGCTTATGAGCCTGACTGCCAGCATTTTAGCAGTAGGCCTGAGCAAGGGTTAGTAAATTTATACTGCTCAGTGTGGAGTTTTTAACTTACTTTCTACAGCATCTCATCTTCTGTACCAGAGAACAAAGTATCCAAGCAATTTGCCTGCACAGAGTAGTAAAAGAAAGGAATGGTCTCACTGTTTTTTAATAATAATGTCTTATTCCATCTTCCTTAATTTTCAACCTAACCCTTCTCTCCTGCCTGGAGATATAGTATCTCTAAATTTCAAGAGATGTTTTGCAAATTAGCACTTTTTTTTTTTAAGGGGGTGGAGGTTGCCGTGCAGAGGGAGAGGAAGAGAGAGAATCTTAAGCAGTCTCCATGCCCAGCAAGGAGCCGACACCAAGCACAGTCTCACAACCCTGAGATCATGACTTGAGCCAAAATCAAGAGTCAGAAGCTTCACTGACTGAGCCATCCAGGCACCCACAAATTAGCTTTCCTTTTGGGCACTATTTTTAGTTTTCTTATCACCACACTTTATCTTTTTCCTTTTTCTTCTAGTTTTTACACTTTATTAACCCATTTTTAAACCCTAATCCTTGATTCTTTATTCCTTATGAAACTTTTCTTCCTGAATTATCCTATATGGAAACATTGATTTAAGTAAACTTTTTTAAATTAGTAAGCTTTTCCCCTTTTCCATTATAAAATTATCTATCACACACAGTTAAACACTGGTGAATTAAACTTTTTAAACTAGAAAGATATTAATATTAAATAGTAGCACTTGCTGCTTATAAGTATTGGAAGTACCTAAAGTATTTTAGTAAATTGGGTCTGGGGAGGGGAGAGACCCATCATGACCTGGCTTTTTCCTCAATTCTCTCTCTCTGTCCCTAATGTGGTTTGCTGCTGAGGTGGCAGAGCTGTCAGGAGGAGCATGAGTGGGCATTTCAAGGACCCAAGGTTGTCTAAAGCCAAAGGAAAATGGTGGAAAATTTACTGTCCCCATTGCCACAAAGAGCAATTTATGGCTTTGTTCTTTTCTTAAGCTCCCAGTTTGGCTTCATACTACATTTCGTGTAGGCTTTTATTCCTGAATCTTGGCTAACCTCCTTAGGCTAAACCTCTTGGCCTCAAAATTACAAGTCAGTTGCATTGCCTGTCTCTGTCCTCATTACTGTAGTGATCGGCTATTTACTTTTATTTGGAATAAATGTGATCAATACCTCTGTCTACTCAAATCCATTCATACAATCATAGATAATTATGCTAAAAATCGACATTTGGAGAGATACCAACAAGAGGCCATCCCAGCATTTTTTTTTTTAAGATCTTATTTATTTATTTGACAGAAACACAGCCAGGGAGAGTGAGAGAGGGAGAAGCAGGCTTCTCACCAAGCAGGGAAGCTCGATGCAGGGCTTGATCCCAGGACTCCCGGATCATGACCTGAGCCCAAGGCAGATGCTTAGTGATTGAGCAACCCAGGCTTCCCCATCCCAGCATTTAAACAGAGATATTCCTGTTAGTGAAGTAAACCAAATGTTCTTCCTTGCAGCCAAAGAACTTTATGCCAAAAACTGAATAGTACATAGACTAACACCAAGCATTTATTCCAAGTTTTTGATATAATAATTTTGGCTATATTTTGTTTTTGTTTGAAGATTTTATTCATTAGAGAGAGAGAGCACAAACAGCGGGAGTGACAAAGAGAGAAGCAGGCAGAGGAAGAAGCAGGCTACCTGCAGACAGAGAATCTGATGTGGGTCTCAGTCCCAGCACATTGGGATCATTACCTGAGCTGAAGGCAGACGCCCAACCGACTGAGCCACCCAGGCACCCCTTGTTTTTATTTTTTTTTTAATGTTTTTATTTTAGGGAGAGGGAGTAAAAGTGGGAAGGAGGGCTGGAGAGAGAGAGAGAGTCTTAAGCAGACTCCACCCTGAGTATGGAGCCTGACACAGGTCTTAAAATCTCACAACCTTGAGACCAAAACCTGAATCAAAACACTCAACCAGTTGCGCCGCTGAGACTCTGTTCTAACTCCCTTACAATATCCAATATTGAAATGTAAAAAAAGTCAAACTTCTAGGGCGCCTGAGTGGCTCAGTGGGTTAAAGCCTCTGCCTTCAGCTCAGGTCATGATCTCAGGGTCCTGGGATTGAGGCCTGCATCAGGCTCTCTGCTCAGCAGGGAGCCTGTTTCCTCCGCTCTCTCTGCCTACTTGTGATCTTTCTCTCTGTCAAATAAATAAATAAAATCTTAAAGTCAAACTTCTAAAGTTTGTTAATATTATAAATGTTCTCAAATATTAATTATTAATTGACAGAATAAAATATTGCAATATTGTAAAAAAAGTAATTAGCAAAATTTTTTTAAGATTTTATTTATTTGACAGAGAGAAACACAGTGAAAGAGGGAGCACAAGCAAGGGAAGTGAGAGAGGGAGAAGCAGGCTTCCCGCCGAGCAGGCAGCCTGATGCAGGCTCGATCCCAGGTCTCCAGGATCATGACCTCTGAGCCGAAGGCAGTCGCTTAACCAACTGAGCCACCCAGGTGCCCCAGTAGTTAGCAAATTTAAAAAGAAACAGTTCTCCCAATTTTTTCTCATTTCGCCATCCTTATAACATACATTTCCCCTTATAATAAATCAAATAAATGGTTTTGTTAACCTACTGTTTTCATATGGTGTGTTCTCTTTCTGTTTTAATGACTGGATAATATACCATTATATGGATGATGGATGTATCACTTTTTAAAAATCAATTCTGCTATTGCTGGCTATTTAGGGTTTTTTAAATTATTATCACAAGTGTCAATATCTTGCCGCTTCCTCTTTGTGTGAATCCTTAATTCCTTCTTTAGGATACAGCCTGCTTGTGTTCCCTCTCTGTGTTTCTCTCTGTCAAATAAATAAATAATAATAATAATAATAATAAAAGTTTTTTAAAAAATTATGAGTACAGTGCTTTTTTTTTTGGAATTCTATCCAAAGAGTGATGAATAACTTTGGAAATATGTGAAAAACTATTAGATTACCCCACTGCAGTGATATCACCAAGAATGGTTTCAAATTACATACATTGTCCTAGTCCCTGCCACCTAATCGCCAATCGCTCTTCTTTATCTTTCTTTTCTATTCATTCCCATTATGTTTTTTTAAGATTTTATTTATTTATAATTATTTGTTTGTTTGTTTGTTTATTTTTGGTGCTGTGTTACTGGCACTGAAACCAAAGGTTGTAGATGAAATCTGCTGTTCTGTCCTCTGATATGTTACAAAAGTAAACTATCAAGGCTTTTAAAGCCTGAATCCGATGCAAGTTAATAATATGATGAGCATGATGAGTGATTAAAAGAAAATATGTTTCAAATGAAGGGTTTTATTAGTTTCAATTTTGTGGTATTGATATTTTCAGGTTTTAAATTGTACTCTGGATTGAAACAATATTTCATTTGTCTTACTTATTTTTTTGTTCACTAACTGCATTTAGTCTAGTTTTTAATGTAATACTAAAGTAATGCTTATTCTTTTATAGAGGTTGTTTGTTTTATGGCCCTCCTGGAACTGGAAAAACTCTGGTTGCTAGAGCACTTGCCAATGAGTGCAGTCAAGGGGATAAGAGAGTAGCATTCTTCATGAGGAAAGGTGCTGATTGTCTGAGTAAATGGGTAGGAGAGTCCGAAAGACAGCTACGGTTACTATTTGATCAGGTATGCTATTAAAATTTACCTACATAGATCTATAATCAATGTAAATGTAAGTATATAAGGATTAGATAAGTTTTGTATTTAATCATGTTTCATAGAAATAAACTCAGAAGAGTTAGACCAAATATATACTCTTAATGGATTATTTTCCTTTGTATATCAAGATAATACTGACCTATGATGAACAGTTTTATAGGAAAAAGACGGGTAATTGGATCTAAGTTCTTTGGAGTCTTAGGTCTCATTTCTAGAGGGAGACTGGGACTTTCATACTTGGCAGTAGTGAGTTATATCTCAGTATATGAGTTGAAGATTAGTTCTGCTCTAGAGTGACTTTCAATTTCATATTCCAGATTGTATTGATAGCACATTGTGAGATAATACATTCTATTGAGGTATATTGCTGCAAATGCTCTTAAATCTCTTTATATAACTCATTGAGTTTCCTTGACTTTATTGAAACAGACTTTTTAAGAAAAACAACGGCATCTTGCTAAATGTTTTCCCATCTGACCTAGAGGAAAGCTATGTCATTGTCTTCTCGTCTTTGTCTTATTTCAACAGTTGGTCTTGAATAGATAATTTTGTGTGTCCCAATAACTATAGCTATATGAAACCTGAGGTATATGATCAGAGGAGTATGTATTTTTAATATTTCCAATTGAGAATGCAAGTAAAATTAAATTATATATATTTAGTTTGGATCCTTAAAATATAGTTCTTGGATTTACTTTTAGATTTCTAAATTATAAATAAATTCTGTGACCAAGTTGGAATGAAAATATATTAAAATGGCTCACATTAAGTCTATATATTTGAAGTTATTCATGATAACATGCAACCACTGGACCTGTTTTCTAGGCTTATCAGATGCGCCCATCCATTATTTTTTTTGATGAAATCGATGGTCTGGCTCCAGTACGATCAAGCAGGCAAGATCAAATTCACAGGTAAACCTTGCCTCATGGCCCTTCTGCCTTACTTCCTGTTTTTTGAGCTGCATTGATGTTGCATAAGGAATAGAGTGCTAAACAGTGAAAGATACTTTACAAAGCAGTAGCTTCCTTATTTTGGTAGAACCCTAACATATAGTACAAAAAGAAAAAATGGACCAGTTCTGCATGGCAGGGTGTTCCCAAGCACAGTATCAAAACACTGGTTACAGGTTTAATTCATGATACAAACTTACAAGCCAACAGTCCAGTGAGGTGTAAAACAAATGAAATGAATGAGGCAGGCCAATAGTAAGAGTGGGGCGATGGTTGGGAATGTGGCTGAGCATCTAATCATAAGTTGTTTTTGGCCCCAACGGGTTAACTGAAGTGCAGAAGCTGACTCAGATTTGAAAAATGCATTTGTTCTTTTTCTTAAATGTTACATTCAAATTTTTGTATTAAGTATCTTTTAAACATTGCCAACTAATTCAGGTTTTTTTGTTTTTGTTTTTTTTTTTGTTTTTAAATATATTTTATTTATTTGACAGAGAGAAACACAGCCAGAGAGGGAACACAAGCAGGGGGAGTGAGAGAGGGAGAAGCAGGCCTCCCGCCGAGCAGGAAGCCTGATATGGGACTCGATCCCGGGTTTCCAGGATCATGACCTGAGCCGAAGGCAGTTGCTTAACCAACTGAGCCACCCAGGTGCCCCATAATTCAGGTTTTTTAAGACACTGCCTTGGCCAAACAAAATATGTCTTAATGCAGGCCTACTAGTTTGAGATTCACAGATTAGACCAACTTTTTCATTTTTAGGATGGGAAGCTCATCCCTCTTCTGTGATAAGCTAACTGCCCAAAGTGGGACACTTATCCTTAGTGCCCCTGCCTCAATTTGAATCTAAATTACTTTTAATCCAAGTTCATCTTCAGTTTTTCAGGACGTCTTTTCGGCTGGTCTCATGTATTATCCATAATTGCTTAACTAATTAAGCAAATGTTTGCATGCGTTCATATATGCCACTATTTTTTTCTTGTAAATAATATAAAGTGAAGCAAGGCATAATAATGTGAGTGATGGGTTTTTATTTTTCTTTTCTCTAAAAGATTTTGTTTATTTATTTGACAGAAACACAGCTAGAGAGGGAACACAAGCAGGGGGAGTGAAAGAGGGAGGAGCAGGCTTCCTGCTTAGCAGGGAGCCCAATGCACAGGGTTCGATCCTGGCACTCCGGAATCATAACCTGAGCTGAAGGCAGATGCTTACCGACTGAGCCACCCAGGCACCCCGGTTTTTATTTTTCTAATACTTAACAATATTTACTGTAGTCTGGTGGCCTTCTTTGACTTGATGCTACACAATTTCATTTGTTGCTCTCAGCAAATTAAAAAGATAAGTGCTGTGGTAAAAGTAGTTGTGGTGTGTAATACCCTACCAGTAATCATACAAACTTTTTATGCATGGCACATGTCATCATCAGCCATACTGTGTTCATTGTGTTAGGCTAATTGAGTGCTTACTGTATTTTGGAATAGTTTTAAAATGAATTGGAGAAATTTTAGCAACAGAAATTATAGTGCAATTTGGGAAACACATGCCATCTCAAATACATACTTATATTTTTTAATTGAAGGACAGTTGACATACAATGTTATTAGTTTAAAGTGTAAAGCATAGTGATTCAACAGTTCTATACATTAAGCTATGCTCATAGCGGGATAAGTGTAGTTACCATCTGTCACCATACAATATAATTGCAGTATTGACCAACTCCTCATGCTGTACTTTTCATCCTCATGACTTATTTTATAACTGTACGTTCGTGCCACTTGATCTTCTTCACCCATTTTAGCCATTTCCCATCCCCCTTCCCTCTGGCAATTACCGGTTTGTTTTCTGTATTTACGGTTCCATTTCTGTGGTTTTTTGTTTTGTTTTTAGATTCCACATATAACTGAAATCATATGGTGTTTGTCTTTATCTGACTTATTTCTCTTAGTATAACATCCTCTAGGTCAATCTGTATTGTGTTGCAAATGGCAAGATCCCATTCTGTTTTATGGCTGAGTAATTTTCCATTGTATACATATATAACACATCTTCTTTACCCATCCATCATCTATTGATGGACAGTTAGGTTGCTTCCATATCTTGGCTATTGTAAATAATGCTGTAATAAACATAGAGGTACATATACATTTTTGAATTAGTGGGGTTTTTTGGGTGTTGAGTTGTAGAAGTTCTTTATATATTTTGGATATTAACAACGTACCAGATATATCATTTGGGAATATCTTCTTCTATTCAATAGGTTGCCTTTTTGTTTTGTTGATAGCTTCCTTTGATTTGCAAAAGCTTAAGTTTAATTTTGTTTTGGTTTCCTTTGCCTGAGGAGATACATCTAGAAAAATGTTGCAAAGGCTGACATCCAAGAGATTACTTCCTGTGTTTTCTTTAAGGAGTTTTATGGTTCCTGGTCTCAAATTTAGGTCTTTATTCCATTTTGAGTTTATTTTTGTGAATGGTGTTAAGAAAGTGGTCCGATTTCAGATTGCCAAAGCAGTCCTGAGAAAGAGCAAAATTCAAGTATCCCAGTTCCAGATTTCAAAATACGCAACAAAGCTATGGTAATCAGAACAGTATGGCACTGACACAAAAATATTTTGATGAAGAAAACAGGCTAGCGAGCCCAGAAATAAACCCACACAATGGGGGTCAATTAATTGGTGACAAAAGAGGCAGGAGTATGCAATGGGGACATTGTATGTAAGAATATAGGATAGAGAGTCTCTTCAATAAATGGTATTGGGAAAACCAGGTGGTTGCATTCAAATATATATATGAGAAGCAGTGTGCAAGTTTGGGGTTTGGTTTTTTTTAACCAAAGACTTAAACAATCTGAGGGTGAACATTTTTAAACATTCCATGTTTAAACTGTATTTTTTATTTGTTAGTAACAATATAGTCAAATAATGCAAGGAGGCAAGTTTGTGAATGCCTTAGAAAATAAGATTTTTGCCTAAGAGGAAAGAGGATATAAATATAAAATAAATTAAAACCTTAAAATCTTTACTTTGAATTGGGAGTATCACTATGAACTCACAATGCATTTTTTTTTTAAAGAAAAAATAGTTTCTAGCTCTGGATACTTTAAAAGACCTAGAAACTTTTATAGTCCAGTAGCAACTCATAACCCCCTAGCACCCCAAATGCGATTTCTAAAAACTAGGGCTCTTAGAAGGGATGGTGGCTAATGGAAATGAGTCTGGAAATAAGACAAGCCTGGAATATCTGATAATGCCTGGAAGCAAGGAGGCAAATCAAAAACTACCAGGGTCACATCAGAATGACATTGTCAATTTTGAAGGATTTTCCATGAGCAAAGATGGGATAATTTGAGCATCAAAATGACTACAACAGAGTGAAATGTATCAAATACATAAAAACTGTCCGTTTTTAATGATTTTTTAAAATAAAAACCTAATTGGTTACTCCAGAGGATGCTTAAAATAGTGACTCTCATTACTCTGAAAATTGATACAGAAAATGAAGTTCTTTTTCCTCTCCTATAATTATGATTCAGGCCATGATTCAGAATAATTTAATAATTGATGGAGTAACTTTATTCTTTATAGGAAAATCATAGTTTATAGATGCAAGGAAAATTATTGAAATAGAAAATCACCCATTTTGCAAATAGTGGATCTAGACCTGTGGTTTTTAACTGGGAATGGATTTTGCCTCTCCCCCCCACATGGGACATATGTCTGGAAACATTTTTGATTGTCACAAATTAGAGGAGATTGGTAAGGACCATAGGGGCTGTTAAACATCCCACAGTGCAAAGGACAGCTCTGTACAACCAAGAGCTATCTAACCCAAATGTTAATTGTGCCAAGATTGAGAAACCTTGATCTAAGCAATAATTATCAGCGGCTGCAAAAAGTTAGGTAAAAAGGTTGATAGTGAAGTTAATGATGAATGCAGTAAATTGATAACACTTCACCTAAACCCAGTCCCATAATCTTAAAAGAAAAACTTGGGGCACACCTGGGTGGCTCAGTTGGTTAAGCGACTGCCTTCGGCTCAGGTCATGATCCCGGAGACCTGGGTTCAAGTCCCACATCGGGCTCCCTGCTCGGCGGGAAACCTGCTTCTCCCTCTCTCACTCCCCCTGCTTGTGTTCCCTCTCTGGTTGTGTTTCTCTCTGTCAAATAAATAAAAAATCTTAAAAAAAAGAAAAAAGAAAAACTTGGCATTATGTGCCTCTTGCATATGCAAAAACAAGTACATGGTATATTCCTGTGATATTTGCTATCTGAAGTAGTTAAGCTGTTCAGCTTAGATGAAAAGAACAGGATGTAGAGCCTATTAAGTTTCTAGATGTAATTGCCAGTTCATAGGAAATACGAAAGAGGACAGGTAAAATGACCCTATTAGGAAGCAAGCAGCCCAATCCAGAATTTGGGAAGGAAATTTTAAAAGTCAAATGACCCAGGTTCTTCAACAAATACATGGCATGAAGGAATAAAAAGAAAGGAAGATCCGATGGGAACTCTTAAGGATTTGAGGGACATTTAACCAAGTGCAGTGTATGGGTCTTGGCTTAAAAAAAATCAAATGTAAAAAGATACTCTGAAACGATCAGGAAAATTAAGTATCAGGTGATATGGGATTATTGTCATTTCCATTGGTGTCCTAGTACTATGAAGTTTTGCAAAGTTCTTATCGCAAAAATAAATACATTAAGTATGTAATATGAAATGCGAATGGATTAAATAATCTGTGTGAAGCTTTTTGGGTTTTCTTTCTCAAAAAACTATTGGATTAAGTCAGCAAAAAAGGACACTGATAATTGTTGAAAGTGAGTGATGAAGGGAGTACTTGGCTGGCTGAGTCAGAAGAGCACATAATTCTTGATTTTGGGGTCATGAGTTTGAGCCCAGTGTTGGGTATAGAGATTTCAATAAACTTAAAAAAAAGAAAAAGAGAAAGAAAGTGGGTGATGAAGATGTGGAGATTGTTTTATTCTCTATCCATAATTAAAATGTAATTAAAGTTTTTTGTGCTTTATGTATATTCTATTTTATTTGGGGGTTCTTTGATAATGTATACACAATGGAGCATTTTTTAGATAACAATTTGTCCAGTATTTTTTTTTGATGTTGTATCCTTTTTGAAGAACTCTCAAGTTTTTATGTGAAGTTATGCTTTATGAAAAGTCTTCCAGGATATATTTTTGGCATTCTTTTTTTTTTTTTTAACTCTTTTTTTTTTTTTTTTTTTTTTTTTTTTTTTTTTTTTTTTTTTTTTTTTTTTTTTTTTTTAAGATTTTATTTATTTGACAGAGAGAAACATAGCCAGAGAGGGAACACAGGCAGGAGGAGTGAGAGAGGGAGAAGCAGGCTTCCCGCCGAGCAGGGAGCCCGATGTGGGACTCGATCCTGGGTCTCCGGGATCATGACCTGAGCCGAAGGCAGTTGCTTAACCAACTGAGCCACCCAGGCGCCCCTATTTTTGGCATTCTAAAGACCATTTATGTTTTCATTGATTGTAATCTCTATATTACATATAGTAGTGTGTGTGTATAGTAATATATATCCATGTAGTGTTATTTTACAGTTTTTAAAATCTATTGGAAGTAATGGCACACTCTAAGAAAATTTGTTCACATGTTTAATCTATTAAATCTTAGCAAAAGAAGAAATAATATATTGAGCATCATATGTTTAATATCTTCTCTCTTATTTTTACCTTTAGTTCCATTGTTTCCACCCTGCTAGCTCTTATGGATGGATTGGACAGCAGAGGAGAAATTGTGGTCATTGGTGCGACCAACAGACTGGATTCTATCGATCCTGCTTTGCGAAGGCCTGGTCGCTTTGACAGAGAATTCCTTTTCAGCCTACCTGACAAAGATGTAGGAATTTAACATTATTCAGATTTTGATAGAATATGTTGCCCATATCATGGACAAATCTTGGCACGCTGAAACTTTGAAAATTGAGTTTTGTATGTTCTGAAGCAAAACTCATATGTGATTAACATCCAAATGTGTGTGTGTGTGTGTTTAGGGAGACATTATTTTATTTAAAGAAAGGAACTTAGATTTTTTTTATTCTTTTTTTTTTTTAATAAAATAATGCCTTCCCTAAAAATACTCTTACAGTTTTCTCAATTTGAGGGGCACCTGGGTGGCTCAGTCAGTGAAGCATCTGACTCTTGATTTCGGCTCAGGTCATGATCTCAGGGTTGTGAGATCAAGCCCGACTGTGGACTCCTGCTCAGTGCAGAATCAGCTTGTTCTCGCGTTCCCTCTCCCTCTGCCCCTTCCCTCATTCGTGTGCTCTCGCGCTCTCTCTAAAATCAATCAGTCTTTTAAAAAAAAATTCTCAATTTGAGCCTGACCTTTGGTTGTTATCATACAACTTTATTTTGCTTCAGAATATGTGGTCTAATGAAGTCAATCTGTAGTCAGTTTATTAATGTTGGCTTTTTCATGGGTACTACCAAAAAACACAGTTTTTAATATGTATCGGAATGAACACTAGTCCCATCATAATATAATTTCTCTCATACACATTTATGGTGACTAGAATTGGAGCACTATAAATGCAAATATTCGTTTTTTTCTTTTTTCTTTTTTTTTTTTTTTTTTGACAGAGAGAGAGATCACAAATAGGCAGAGAGGCAGGCAGAGAAAGGGGGAAGCAGGCTCCTCGCTGAGCAGAGAGCCCAATGTGGGACTCAATCCCAGGACCCTGAGATCATGACCTGAGCCGAAGGCAGAGGATTAACCCTCTGAGCCACCCAGGCGCCAGCAAATAGTCTTTAACATAAACTCTGTAAATGCTTACAAGTAACATCTTTTTCTTTTCATTTTTAGTGTTTCATATTTTTATTATAATAGGTATTGATTTCTTTATTATTTAGATAAAATTATTTTAAACTGAAGTTATTTAAATTTGAATAGCATCTTATTAAAAAAGTTAAATTGTTCTTCTTTGTAGGCTCGAAAAGAAATTCTTAAGATTCACACAAGGGATTGGAATCCTAAACCACTGGACATATTTCTAGAAGAACTAGCAGAAAACTGTGTTGGTAAACATTGCTTTACTCATTAAAAGATAAAATGCATGCGTTTCAGAGATGAAACAAGTTGTAGTCTTGCAACATTATGTTTAAAGAAAAACAAATTATATTTGTTTCTAATCTCTTTATGTGTGGCATGTTTTCTTCTTACAAAATCCTGGATATTAAATAGAGATATTTGATGAATTGGTCAATTGCAGAATTTGAAAGCAAAGTTAGACAAACATCCAGATGGCCAAAGACACATGAAAACACGGTCAACATTTTTCATCGTCAGGGGAAGGCAAATCAAAATCACTATGAGATATCACCTCACACTTGTCAGAATGGCTAAAATCAAAAACACTAGAAACAACAAGTGTTGGCGAGGATGTGGAGAAAAAACTTTATGTACTGTTAGTGGGAATACAAACTGGTGCAGCCACTGAGTGAAAAAATATGAAGGTTCTTAAAAATTTAAAAAGAAGTACCCTAATGCATTACTGGGCATTTATCCAAAGAATACAAAAAAACACTAATTCAAAGGGATACAAACTGATGGTCACCGGAGGGGAGGTGGGTAGAGAGATGGGTGAAATAAGTGATGGGAATTAAAGAGTATACTTGTCATGAGGAGCACTGAGTAATGTATAGAATTTTTGAATCACTATATTGTACAACCCAAACTAGTGTAACATTATATGTTAAATGTACTGGAATTAAAATTAAAAAACTTAATAAAAATAATTTTTAAAAAAGAGAAAAAAATAAATAATAATAACAGCCAGCTTTTGCTGTTCGCATTTTTCTAGTCATTCTGTTCAGCATTCTACATATATTATTTCAAGAAATTCTCACATTAGTCCAGTGAAGTAGGTAGCATTATCCCTACTTTACAGATGTAGAAATGGCTGAGAGAGCATAAATGATTCTCCAAAGATCATACATGTAGTAAGTAATAAACTGGAATTTGACCATTGTCTGTCTGATTTTAAAACTCTTATTCTTGAATGCTATGCTATACTTAGCATTTGTACATTTCACTTACAAAAGTTGATTTGTTGATGATTATTACTACCATTATAAGTTCACTGAGTGAATGAGAAATTTTAGCCTTATTACTTCTAAGTGTTTTCCTACTATATTGCTAGGTTGAGTTTTAATTTTCTTTTAATCATGGTCATGCTAATAGGATGATGATTTACATTTAAAACTTTTTTTGGTTGCCTTGGATAGGATACTGTGGTGCGGATATTAAGTCAATATGCTCTGAGGCTGCCTTGTGTGCTCTGCGTCGACGCTACCCACAAATCTATACGACTAGTGAGAAACTACAGTTGGATCTCTCCTCAATTAACATCTCAGCTAAGGATTTTGAGGTAGCTATGCAAAAGATGATACCAGCTGCCCAAAGAGCTGTGACGTCACCTGGGCAGGCATTGTCCACTGTGGTGAAACCACTCCTGCAAGGCACTGTTCACAAGATCTTAGAAGCCCTACAGAGAGTATTTCCACATGCAGAAATCAGAACAAATAAAGCATTAGACTCAGGTATGAAATTTGACCATTTAAAGTTGGTTTTCATAATCAGTAAAGCTAAATGTTTTATACACCCCAGAAATGTTTCTTTAGAAAAGAGCCTTTTCAGGGTGCCTGGTGGCACGGTCAGTTGAGCATCTGACCCCTGATTGCAGTTGAGGTTGTGATCTTGCAGTGGGTCTTGGGATTAAGCCCTGTGTCAGGCTCTGTGCCTACCCCCATGCTCGCACACGTGCTCTCTTTTTTTCTCTCTCAAAATAAGTAAATCTTTTAAAAATAATAATAAAAAGAGCCTCTTGAAAGGAATTTAGTCATGCTTTGCCTGTATATTTGAAGGAAATTCACTTTACAGATTGCCCCCAATTAAATGTGTTTTAAGTTTAAGATGGCATTTTTATATTTTCTTGTTATTCATATCTACACAGATGTTTTTGATTCTTAAATAATTTTTTGTACATTTCATGTGCATTGATTTGCTAATAACTAAAGCATTACAAAAACATTTGCTTTGCAATCCAGAAAAATTACTAATGTACAATTTTTTTATTTTATAGATATTTCCTGTCCTCTGCTAGAAAGTGATGTGGCATACAGTGATGATGATGTTCCATCCGTTTATGAGAATGGGCTTTCTCAAAAGTCCTTTATTAAGGCAAAAGAAAATTCTAATTTTCTTCATTTGAATAGGTATATTTCCCCTGCACATGAACATATATACTTTTTTGGTGTGTAAATTCCCTAAAACAAAAAATGGTGGTTGGAAAGATAAAAGATACTGATTTTTTTTAAGTGAAAAGAGCAAATATTTTTATCATTACAGTTGTCACTGTAGAAGAAATTTCACTATAATCTTTGGAGGTTGATTTTCCAAAAACCATGTGAACCATGTTGTTATGGATTGATCAGCTGCATAGTCAAAATTTTTACCTTACGAGAGTTAAAAATTGGTAAGGGGGAGGAAAATTTAAATTTTTGCTTCTTCTAACATACAGCTAATTTCTTTCAGAAATGCATGTTATCAACCTATGTCTTTTCGACCAAGAATATTGATAGTGGGAGAACCAGGCTTTGGGCAAGGTTCTCATTTGGCACCAGCTGTCATACATGCTTTGGAAAAATTTGCAGTATATACATTAGACATTCCTGTTCTTTTTGGAGTCAGTGCTACATCTCCTGAAGAGACTTGTGCCCAGGTAATTCATCGTTGCCCAGACAAGCTGAAAAAAGGCAGTCTTCCAGAGACACAATCTAGAGTTGCTTTATCTTTTTTGAACTGTTTTCTTGTCGTTCTGATTTCTACTTCCAGATTTATGAAATAGAACTGTATGTCATTGCCTAGTCATTAAAGAGTATAGATTTAAATCACATTTCTACCATTTAACATCTGTGTGATGTTAGGGAAGCTCTTAGATCTCTGCCTTGTTTTCCCCATGTGCAAAATGGAGGTAATAATAGTAGCCTTGTGTGGCTGGTGTGAGAATTAAGTGAATAAAGTACTTAAAACAGGAACTGAGGGACGCCTGGGTGGCTCAGTTGGTTAAGCAACTGCCTTCGGCTCAGGTCATGATCCCAGAGACCCGGGATCGAGTCCCACATCGGGCTCCCTGCTCGGTAGGAAGCCTGCTTCTCCCTCTCTCACTCCCCCTGCTTGTGTTCCCTCTCTCGCTGTGTTTCTCGCTGTCAAATAAATAAAATCTTTAAAAAAAAAACAAACAAAAAAAAAACCAGGAACTGCTATGTGGTGTACTCAGATTTTCCACTGCTTCTGTTTTTGCTATTTTCATGTTAAAATTTTTCGTATGTGGAAGTTTTATATTTAACACAAGTCCTCTAGATTGATTAATTACTTGAAGCAACCATGTTTTCTTAAAAATGAGACTTTTAAAAATAAGATTGTGAGACCAGGGAAGCATTTTAAAAACTTGAGGTTCCTAGGGGCGCCTGGGTGGCTCAGTGGTTAAGCAACTGCCTTCGGCTCAGGTCATGATCCTGGAGTCCTGGGATCGAGCCCCATATCAGGCTCCCTGCTCGGCGGGAAGCCTGCTTCACCCTCTCTGACTCCACCTGCTTGTGTTCCCTCTCTGGCTGTGTTTCTCTCTGTCAAATAAATAAATAAAATCTTAAAAAATAAAAAGACAGAAAGAAAACCTTGAGGGTCTTATGTGGTCATTCTAGGAAGTTAAACATTGTTCCTGACTAATCAAGCATTACTAATGTCCTGACTCTTTAACTAAATATAGTTTTTTTTCCCCTCTGCTAGATGATTCGTGAAGCTAAGAGAACAGCACCGAGTATAGTATATGTTCCTCATATCCACTTGTGGTGGGAAATAGTTGGACCTACACTCAAAGCCACATTTACTACACTGTTACAGAACATTCCTTCATTTGCTCCAGTTTTACTACTTGCAACTTCTGACAGACCCTATTCCGCCCTACCGGAAGAGGTAATCCGAGTGGGGAAAGTCACTAGACTTTAAAAAGAGACTTATTAAGAATTTGTTGTAAAAATTTCAACTGCTGCAGAGGTGAATAATAGGATATAGAAAAGTTTTCTTACAGAAATGTCATGTTAACTATCTGGTATATAGACTTGTTGGGCAGGATGGTATGTATATATAGTAGAGCTGCGTTATAAATTTTTTTCTTTTAAAAAAAATAGGAGTTATTGGGGCACCTGGGTGGCTCAGTGGGTTAAGCCTCTGCCTTCGGCTCAGGTCATGATCTCAGGGTCCTGGGATTGAGGCCCGCATCAGGCTCTCTGCTCAGCAGGGAGCCTGCTCCTCCTCTCTCTCTCTCGCTCTCTCTTCCTACCTCTCTGCCTACTTGTGATCTCTCTCTCTGTCAAATAAATGAATAAAATCTTTAAAAAAAATAGGAGTTATTTGTTACATACTATTCTGCAATTTGCTTTATATGTGTATCTATCTATATATAATGTATTTTGGGGGGCACAGTCTCATTCCTTTTTAAAGCAGCATGGCTTTTTCCATTATCTTGATAAGCAAACATGGCTTTTTCCATTATCTTGATGTACCAAAATTTATAGATTCTTGTCCTTAGATATTTTTGTGTTTTTTTAGGGTTTTTTTATGTTGAACTGTTAACAGTGAGCATCCCTGGTTTTTATTTTATAGGAACATTACTGTGTGTGTTTTTCTAGCATCCATTCCTAAAAGTGTAATAACTGTAGCTTGGTAAAGAGTATGCACATTTAAAATTTTTGATGGCACCAAATTACTGTCTTTCAAGTTTATGCCTATCTAGACAACTACCAGTGATAGAAGTTCATGATTTTTCTGCCTGGAATACTCTTCTAGATATTTGCCGGGCGTGATCCTTTGTTTTTCTCAGATTTCTGCCAGGTATCACCTCAAATGACCTTCCCTGATCAGTTTCTCAGTTACAGTGATGATTAGGTCCTCTGCCCATCACTCTCTTTTCCCTTACTCTACCTGGTTTTTATCATTGCCTGACATTAAATATTTGTTTGCCTCTCTGTCTCCTAGCAGAATGTAAAGTACATGAAGTAAGACTTTTTTTCCTCACCTTTCAATTTTCAGAGTGCATAATAAGCATATTATAGGCTTCTATGTGTGAATAAGTTTTTATATACCTTTGACAGATTTGGTGTGCATTTTTTAAGACTATGAGTAGGAAGATAAATTCAGATATTTTATTAAAGAAATATTTATTGAGTACTTATACTTTGTTAGACATAGTTCTAGGTACTGGGAATATAGCATTGAAAAAATAGAGACAAAAATTCCTGTCTTGCTAGGGCTTACATTTTTATTGTGGGAGGAGAGAAAAATAAATAAAATATATAATATTAACCTATTGCTATAGAGGAAAATTTAGCTAAGCAATACCAAAAGAGTGTGATGGGGTCACAATGTTAAATAGTCTTAAATAAGGCCTCACTAAGAAGATGACTTTTGAGGAAAGACCTGAAAAAAGTAAGACAGTGAGTAACCCAGTTGGGCATCTGAGGGACAAAGGTTCCTGACAGAAGAAAAGGAAGTGCAAAGACCCTGAGGCAGAAGTGTGTTTCATGTGTTGGAAAAAAGAATGATGAGGGTGACCAGAGTATTGAATAAAGAGCAGAATGAAAGAAATGAGATCGAGTTATCAGAGGACAAGGTGATGTCCCTGTTGGTTCTGTTCTCACAGTTGATTATGAATTATTCAACTGAGCGTTAAATAACCCAGGAAATAAACTATGTGTATGTTATAGACTTAAAGACTTCTAGTTTAATTAATCTAGTTCTGGACTCTTCCTTTATATTGGCTTCTTTATGTGGATATTTCAGTTTTGTTGAGACACTTTCTTCACTGTACAGTTTGTTAAAAAACAAAAAATCAAACCTAAAAAAATCAACTTACTTTGAAAGCCTTCTTTATCTTAATCTCTGTTTTCTGGGTACTATACAGAACCTGTCAAATCTGTTTTCATCATGACAACTCTTTATATATTCAAATAGTATGTCATGTTCATTTGTATCTCCTCAGTCTGACCCAAGCTTCTTCACATTAAACATTTCTTCTGATATGGTATATTCCTTAGTGTTAATACAACAGAAGTTTATTTCTCGCTCACTTATCTATACTATGCAGATGACTACATTCAATGTAGTTATTCCAGACACTTGGGCTGAGAGAGTTTTCTCCTTTTCATCACATGGCTTTCCAGCTTGCTTTTGTTTCACCTCATTGAAAGGAGTGGCGCATTCATGTGCTTGATCTGAAAGATGTATATCATTTCCTCTCTTGGTTTCTTTGGCTGTGCTAACAGTAGGGAGACTAGGAAGTGTGACAGAGCAATGTTCCCAAGAAGAGAAGGACATGGGCTTGATAATAGCAGGCTCTGCCACACAACACATATATTTAATTTCTTCATAATTCTAGTCACTCTTCTGAATGTCTTTATATTCCTTTTGGAAAGCTGTACTCAGAATAAATTAAGTACTCTAGTGGTGCCTGGGTGGCTCAGTCATTAAGCATCTGTCTTCAGCTCAGGTCATGATCCCAAGGTCCTGGGATCGAGCCCTGCATCAGGCTCCCTGCTCTGTGGGAAGCCTGCTACTCCCTCTCCCACTCCCCCTGCTTGTGTTCCCACTCTCGCTGTGTCTCTCTCTGTCAAATAAATAAAATCTCTAAAAAAAACAAAAAAAAATCAGGGGCGCCTAGGTGGCTCAGTTGGTTAAGCGACTGCCTTTGGCTCAGGTCATGATCCCAGAGACCTGGGATCGAGTCCCACATCGGGCTCCCTGCTCGGCGGAAAGCCTGCTTCTCCCTCTCTCACTCCCCCTGCTTGTGTTCCCTGCTCTGGCTGTGTTTCTCTCTGTCAAATAAATAAAATCTTTAAAAAAAAAAAATCAGTACTCTAGCAGTGTTCTGGTTAACAGAGTAAAGAAGAATTACCGTTAAGTAGCCACATTATATCATTGGGCTTATTGTACTCAGTCGGTTAAGACTTTGTTATAATCAGGGGTGCCTGGATGGCTCAGTGGTTGAGTATCTGCCTTTGATTCAGGTCGTGATCCCAGAGTCCCAGACCGGGCCCTGGGATCGAGCCCCACACTGGCCTCCCTGCTTGGCGGGAGGCCTTCTTCTCCCTCTCTCATTCCCCGTACTTGTGTTCCCTCCCTAGCTGTGTTTCTCTCTGTCAAATAAATAAATAAAATCTTTTTAAAAATTTAAGAAAGACTTTGTTACAATCATTTTGAAGTTTGAAACAAAAATTATAAGTTTATACTCTTGATGACAAGACAAACTAATGGGGCACCTTGGTGACTCAATCAGTTAAGCCTCTGCCTTTGGATCAGGTCATGATTCCAGGGTCCTGGGATCATAGAGCCCCACATCGGGCTCTCTGCTTGTCAGAGAGTCTGCTTCTCTGCCTACTTGTGCTCTCTATCTCTCTATCAAAGAAATTAAAAAAAAAAAAACCAAGAAACAAAAAAAGGACAAATTAGCTGAGCTTTTTTTTTTTTTTTTTTTGAGAGCACATGTGAGTTGGGACTAGGGGCAGAAAGGAAGGGGGAGAAAGAATCTCAAGCAGGCTCCCTACCCAGCATGGAGCCCAACACAAGGCTCCATCTCACAAAACTGAGATCATGACTTGAGCTGAAATCAAGTCAGACACTTAACCAACTGAGCCACCCAGGCACTCCTAGCTGAACTTTCTTTATATGGATGTAAGGAGGTTGAAAAGCTAGTCAGTTTAATGTAAGATAAATTTATCAAGAATGTGAGAATTCTGCACTCAGAGATCTTTCTTTAAAGAATAACAAATAATTGTAAATTGGATAAAGTATCCTAGTACCACAATGAAAGCAAGGTAGAGAGGATTGGACACAGGGCCAGGAATTGTTTATTTCAAAAAAATGAATAATTTATATGGATACAAATAAGCAAGTGGTTTGAGCCTTTTAGTGGTTCAGTGACACTATGTAGCATTGTTTGATATAATAATGAGAATACTATGTGTGCCATTTTTAGCTACATTAAAGTTTGTCCATATCAGAACTGCAGTCAGAACATCTATATTCATGAGCACTTAACAGTTCAGCAGTATGGGAAAAATGAGAAAGAAGGTCATGAATAGATCAGAAACTTTCATGAATCCATGGAATACAAAGTAATGGGGATTAGACTGATGAGGGTAACCACACTTCAAAGCATGTGCATGAGAGGACTATTTTGGGAATAGCTTCTAGCTCTGAGTCACTGCTAGAAAGGAATTGAATGAGCTCTTGAACAACTTTGAGTTAATTGGCTTTCTTCACTTCTGGCCATGCCAAGCAGCAATCGGCAGAGTTGTTCGTCCTTACAGAGCAGTGAGGGTGGGCAGAAAGACTACCCGGTCAGAGCAGTGACTATCTATGGCTGCCAGTATCGGGAAGAATGGGGAGACCCTGTTGCCCAGAAAGCAAATTACCAGTACATTCTATTTCCAGGATAAACTAACTTCTTCATGATCACTGGAAGTAGAAGTTGAAATAAACAGAAGCAGCATCTATGAGCAGTTAAGAATTCAAAGGCAAAGATGAGCAATAAATAAGTATTTGAAAAAGTTTAATGATAATCATATCCATGCGTCACCAATAGACTTGTAGAAAAGAAATAATTGGAGATAGTTATACATGAAATAACCTCCCCCCCCAGTAAAAACAAAACAAAACCTCCATGAAGCTTTTAAAAAGGAGCAGACACAGATGAAGAATGAATTAGTGAAATGGAACATCATGAGATCAGGAATTCTTATAGTATCTAATACAAAAAGACAGGGATTTGAAAAGGGAAGAAAAAAGCTAAAATAGACATGATCAGTTCGGGTCCCACACCCACTTAATGGGCCTTGTGAGAAGAGAAAATAAATGTAGAAGAGAAAATACATACTAGAACAATTAATAGAGTTAAGGAATACCTTAAGTTCAGATGTGAGAGTTTCTGTGTTCTGATAGATATAAAAAGGCCCACATGTAGATAAACTTTCAGGATGTCAGAAGTACAGAGGAAAATTTTAAAAATCTACCAAGATGAAAAATATTACTGGGAAGGACTGAAAATCAAATTGTTTCTACCTTCTCATTGGTAACACTAGTTACTAAGGAGACAAGTGAGCAATATTTACTTCCAGAGTTTTGAAGGAAAATAATTTTAAACTTATAGTTTTTTTCTCAACAATGTTAGTACGTGAGTGAGAGAACAAAACAAAGATTTTTAGAGAGAGGCAGGAAAGAGGTAAAGAGAATCCTCAGCAGGCTCCATGCCCATTGAAGGGTCAGATGTAGGTCTCAAGCTCATAACCCTGAGATGATGACCTGAGCTGAAATCGTGCTTAACCAACTGAGCCACCCAGGTGCCCCAAAGACATTTCTGAATATGCAGTGCCTAGGAATCTATTACCCATAAATCCTTGACTGAAAGAATTAATTATTAAAGGATTAGAAATTTCTCTTGGGGGAAAAAAAGAAATTTCTCTTGGATTTTTATTTTGTAGAAGTGGCATATAAGAAGCAGTGAACAAAAAAAACAGTAAAACTTATTGTCACAAAATTGTGGTAGAAAAAAATTTTAAAGGAATATGAAACTAAGTTGGTCTTGGCCAGAATTTGATAATGCCAGCAAGAACATAGCAAAGGAGTATAAGGAAGTAAAAGTACATTCACATTTTTGTCTGATACGTAGATATTGATTAACCTTACAGTTTGTTAGAAAAAGAAGCTTAGATATATCTGTTAAAACTTATAACAGTAAAAGAACAGAAACAGAGCATATAACTTCCTAGCCACCAGAAAGGGGGAAGAGGCACAAAATCCAATTAAAAATCCCAGCAAAATAGTTAGAATCCTAAAATTCAGTGTTGAAGGAAAATATGCTTGAATTTCCAAGAAAATATTGAAAAAGCAATGAGGGTATTCTTGGCCCACCATATACTAAAACATACCTCAAAATTAGAAATTAAAACTGTGGGATTTGGGCCAGCATGGAGAAATTAACATAATAAAATCCATTAGACTCTTGTTTACATAATAATTTAGTAAATGAATTAGCAAAGATAGAGATATTTCATATGATGTTGAGACAATAGGAGGAAAAGTTTTATATAACGTACCAGGAACATTTTTGTATATGCGAGCATGGAAGACCCTGTCAATCATGTGACGCAAAAGCTATGAATGTATACTTGTGGATGTCAAAGATCCCGAAAACAAAGTGCATAAGCATCACGTAAGAAATAAACGTTTTTATCCTCTAATAATAATAATGAAAAAAAGGGGCACCTGGCTGGTTCAGTCAGTTAAGTGTCTGCTTTTGGCTCTTGTCATGATCTCAGGGTCCTGGGATTGCCCCCCACTCCAGGCTCACTGCTCAACAGAGAGTCTGCTTCTCCCTCCCCTCTGTCCCTCCACCAGCTTGTGTGCTCAGCTTTCTCTCTCACTCTCTGTCAAATAATCTTTTTAAAAAAATACTGGAAAAGGTCAGGAGGTTGTTTAGAAACATCCTTTTGGGATCTCTTTTTGCCTTTCTTTTGGCAGTAAAATATGCATAACATAAAATTTAACATTTGAAACATTTTTAAGCGTACAATTCAGTGACATCCGATACATTGCATTGAGTACATTCACAAGGTTGTGCAGCCATCACCATTGTCTCTTTCCAGAACTTTTTTGTTATCCCAAACAGAAGCTTTATACCCATTAAACAGTTACTCCCATCCCTCCTTTCTCAAACCCCTAGTAACCTCTGTTATAATGAATTTGTCTTTGTGAATTTGGAGTCTTGAATTTTAAAGAAGATCCCATATATTTTCGTTCCTACTTTGTTGCATACATTATTTATATGTAACTCCAGCATACGAAAAAGATAGTGTTTTTAAAACATCTCTTTATTACGCAGTTCAGGTCATTAAAAATATGTGTGTAATAACCTACTGTTGCATTGAATGATATATAATAGTATTGTGTATATACATATATAATGCATGTATTTTCTCTTTAAAGGTTCAAGAATTATTTATCCGTGATTATGGAGAAATTTTCAGTGTTCTGTTACCTGGTAAAGAAGAACGAACAAAATTTTTTGAAGATTTAATTCTAAAGCAAGCTGCTAAACCTCCCTTATCAAAAAAGAAAGCAGGTTAGTTTATCAAAGTTTAAAGTATAATAATTTTGAGAGAGTGGGAATAAAATATTAATGGCATCATCATCTTCTAATAACACAAACTCAAAACCTCCGTCATTAGGTTTGCTTACAAGTCTCTAAGCTTCCCATTAAAGCATACAAGTCCTTTCCTAGTGTAGTCCTAGTCCATGGAGAATTTCAGCTGGAATTCATAGTAAATAAAGCTCGAGCCTGTCTTCCCAAGCCCATTCTTGGCACTTTTGCTCTCTTCTCCTTCCCCCATTTCTTTCCTCAAAAAACACTGTCTTTACACTACATGCAACATATTCCTATCTTTTCATAATTTCATTTTTGCTTGCTCTCTTCCAGTAATGCTTCTATCTTCATTGCCTGTCTCTGCCTAAAGAACCATTTGTCCTTCTACTATAACTCATTTTTTCCTCAACATATCTAGGCAAAATTAATTTTCTACCATTACGACCCCTTGTACTTTTTTCATACTACTGATACGACCTTACAGTGATGTGATAGTTGTCTCACCCCTTAATAGATTGTCAGTTTGTTGGGGCAGCACTCTCATACTCATTCTTTTATCCTGAGTATTCAGTGCATGTCTGTTTAAACAAAATTAAACTTACTACATTTGAAACATACTACAATTTTGTATTAGTTCAAAATTAACTAGTAATAGGGGCACCTGGGTGGCTCAGTTGGTTAAGCGACTGCCTTTGGATCAGGTCATGATCCTGGAGACCCGGGATCAAGCCCCACATCGGGCTCCCTGCTCGGTGGGAAGCCTGCTTCTCCCTCTCTCATTCCCCTTGCTTGTGTTCCCTTTCTGGCTGTGTTTCTCTCTGTCAAATAAATGAAATCTTAAAAAAAAAAAAAAATTAAACAAAATTAACTAGTAAAAAGCTTTTTTTAGTGGAATTTTCTTGTGCTGGAAATAATGCATTTTGAAAGTTTTAATAGCCTCTTAAATGATCTTAAAATGGAACAGAGGTAATGACCTAGGAATTAATATTAAAAATTACAAATTACCAATTGTTGCTGGAGTGGAGCTAGGGATAGAGATTTCAAACCCTCTAAATATCTGAATATTTCAAACCCTCTAAATCACGGTAGATATAAGGAGGATAACCCCTAAAAGCCTGGCCACCGAATCATTTGTCACCCCTGCTGTGATGGAGAGTAGTAACTGAAATCTTGCATTCATGTGAAGTCTTGCAGGCCTTGGAAGTACTCCCTGTAGCACCACCACCTGAACCAAGACCGCTGACGGTAGAAGAAGTGAAACGACTAGAAGAACAAGAAGAAGATACATTTAGAGAACTGAGGATTTTCTTGAGGAATGTTACACACAGGCTTGCTATTGACAAGCGATTCAGAGTATTTACTAAACCTGTTGACCCTGATGAGGTATTGATTTAATCTTTGACTCGAATGTGTTCTAAACTATAATGAATTAGAGAATATTTGAATTGTTTGTGTGGTTCCCTGTCTACACTCTGAGTTTATCTTTTTTATGTAGAATGCACCAAGTAGTGTCCTAAGCACATGGAGACTTAAGAGCTATGTAGTGCATTTTCCTTTCCTCTAAAGAGTTCCCAATTAACTTTGTCTGCCAACTCAAACATTCTAGACCTGATTTAAGATTGACTTAATGCTGCACAATATTACCGTGACCTACCCGGTTTAGAGTGAGCTAGAGAGTGAAGTTAAGTTGAAGTCTTCCAAGTTGACATTGAAGGATGGGTGACATTTGGATAAGGAAGGAGGAATAAGATATTACTGGAGATATAGGCGCCCAAGAACAGAATTAAATACAAAACAAAACCAGCTTTAAGTAGAGTTAAAAGTTTCATATTAATACATTGTTATTTCTTATATATTGATTCTCTCTCCCCTATATTGCCTGGCAGAGCAACTGGACTCAAATGTTTTTTATGTTCAGAGTTAACTTAGTGATCTGGTCATTTGTTTGAATTTTAGGTTCCTGATTATGTCACTGTGATAAAGCAACCAATGGACCTTTCATCTGTAATCAGTAAAATTGATCTCCACAAGTATCTGACTGTGAAAGACTATTTGAGTGATATTGACCTAATCTGTAGTAATGCTTTAGAATACAATCCAGATAGAGATCCTGGAGGTGAGCATCAGTGGTTTTTTTCCCGATTGGGGTGTGGAAGAGGGACTACTGACATTTAGTGAGGGTTGGCTTTATGCCAGGTGATATATTAATAAGCATTTCGCATTCACAATGCCATTCAGTACAGCATTCTTCTCATTTTACAGTTGAGAATAAAGTTAAGTTAAAAAAGCTAATTCAGGGTCATACTGCCAGGAAGTGGCAGAGGCAGAATTTAAATGGAGGTTTCTCTGACTCCAGAATACCTGTATTTACAGTTCCATGGTGTACCTTCTAATGACACAAAATTGCATAATAATTTGGCTTCTTTTCTTTGTTTAACAATGCTCTTTCTCCAAATGGAAAATAAAGTAATAAAGGTTGGAAAGAATTTTCTTAGTTAAGACCACTGCAATTTTTATTATAAAAGTAATATAGTAGAATACTTGCTAATATTGTTTTAAGATTTATTTTAGAGCGAGAGCAGGGAGAAGGGCAAAGGGAAAGTCTGAAGTAGACTCTGCATGGAGCAGGGAGCCTGATATGGGGCTCTGTCCCAGGACCCTGAGATCATGACCTGAGCCAAAACTAACTTGGACACTTAACTGATTGAGACACCCCAATGCCCCAACTTGCTAGTATTTTAAAAACTAAACCCTCTAGATTTATTATGGTGATCCCTTCATAATGTCTATAAATGTCGAATTACTGTGTTGTACACCTGAAACTAATATAATATTGTAAGTCAACTATGCTTCATAAGTCCCTCATTTCCGGGGTGCCTGGGTGGCTCAGTTGGTTGAGCGACTGCCTTCGGCTCAGGTCATGATCCCGGAGACCCGGGATCGAGTCCCACATCGGGCTCTCTGCTCGGTGGGAAGCCTGCTTCTCCCTCTCTCACCCCCCCTGCTTGTGTTCCCTCTCTGGCTGTGTTTCACTCTGTCAAATAAATAAAATCTTTAAAAATAATAAAAATAATAAAAAAAATAAGTCCCTCATTTCCTCTTTCCATAGGTAGACACTCTTAAGTTTGGGGATATCTTTTTAGACTTTTTCTGTACATATACATATTCTGTCCTCACCTATGCAATCTATTAAAAAAAATAAAATTTATAAAGTAAGGGATTTTTTAATGATATATTTGTTCATATATAATATGATATATTCAACTATATATTTATATAAACTTATTTGTATCCAAAAATATTGTTTTCTTAAGTGCTTCTTTTTCCTAGCTTCCTATTATTGTTTTGTGGATAGTGTCCTTAACTCGCTCAGTGGATAATTTTTTTAATAGTCCTGTTTGCCTTGTTAACTCCCTCCCAAGTACATTAGCTTTCTCTTTTCTAGTTGGTGGTGTTTAAATCAGACCGATTAGCACAGGGACCTACTGAGAGTTTCTTTGACAATTGAAAAGCTCGCTATTCTTCTGCTGCCAGGCCTCTGCCTTTACCTCCCCTAGGCTTTTCCCTCCAGTTCAGTGTTCACATGGGGGAGCAGGCTACCTACCTGAGAACACCCCTTAATTTGAGAAAGAAGGACACATTTACGCTGGAGGCTACGGGCTCTGTCTGTATCATTGCAGTCATGCTGCTGCCATGTCTCCCTCTGTCTGTGTGACAATATAAAATTACTTTAGACTAGTGGTTTGCCTGTAGCGGGCAATCAGCATCTCCTTAAGGGCTTGTTACACTGCAGCTTGCAAGGCCTCATCTGCATGATGTCTGACTCGGTAGATGGAGAGTAGGACATGAGAATTTACATTTCTAAGTTTCCATGTGTCGTTGATGCTGCCACACTTGGGGAACCAGTGCTTAGACTTTTGCCTGTGCCTTTCTTCGGCACACATGCCATGTTCAAAATCCCCTGATATGAGAGCTATTGCTACCGACTCTAACCTGGGTATGAATATTGCAGCCTACTGCCCTATGAGGGAACTGATCCAGTTGTTCAAGCAATTTTACATTCACCTATTATGGGTCCTCTGCCTCAAAGCATATTCCAGTTTGCAGTGCTTGGACTCCTGAGTGTAGGGGCTTTTCCGGGGTTCCCTGTGTAAGGTTGCTATTTAATTATCTGTTTAATTTCTCTGTCAGCGCAATAATATCCTATCTTCTAAAATTCTTTTACATCTCTAGCTCAGTAATAACACTGATAGCCTTACTGTTTTTGTTGTCGTCATGTTGTATAGTCTTGCTATTGGTTCTTTTTTTTTTTCCTTGGTATTTCAAGGGGAGCTAGATAGGACAGAGCAATAAAATTGTTTGGGTTTAGTCTGCTATATTGAATCAGATGTCCAGAACATTAGAGTAATGGCAAAAACACAACAGTGCAATCCCAGTAACGTTTACTATTCATGGTAAAAGTAAAAAGGAAATTGTAATGACTATAATCTTAGCTCAACGTGTTGAGGGCTTTTTTGGTAAATTAAAGAGATTTTAAAATTGAATTCTTTATTCATTTCTTAGATCGTCTTATTAGGCATAGAGCCTGTGCTTTAAGAGATACTGCCTATGCAATAATTAAAGAAGAACTTGATGAAGACTTTGAGCAGCTTTGTGAAGAAATTCAGGAATCTAGAAAGAAGAGAGGTAGGAAAATGATGTGGCATCAGAAAAAAGATGCTTCTGATGTAGTTTTCATTAACCCTTCATGTAATTTTGAAATCTGAACATTTGACCTGATATCCCATGTCTATTTATAAGGTTGTAGCTCCTCCAAATATGCCCCATCATACTATCATGTGATGCCAAAGCAAAATTCCACGTCTGCTGGTGATAAAAGATCAGATCCAGAGCAGAATGAAAAACTCAAGACAACCAGTACTCCTGTGGCTTGCAGTACTCCTGGTAAGTGCCCTTGGTTAACTTTTACTTAATGAAACTAGACTTTATTTTCTATTGATGCCATTTATTTTCTCTTCCCTTTCCTCTATTTGTATTGATGTGGTAAATTACCTTGATTTTGTTAATGTTAAGGCAACTTTGCATTCTTTATAAATTTTTTTTTAAGATTTTATTTATTTGACAGAGAGAGATCACAAGTAGGCAGAGAGGCAGGCAGAGAAAGAAGGGGAAGTAGGCTCCCTGCTGAGCAGAGAGCCTGATATGGGACTTGATCCCAGGACCCTGAGATCATGATCTGAGCCGAAGGCAGAGGCTTAACCCTCTGAGCCACCCAGGCGCCCACAACTTTGCATTCTTGAAATAAATGCAGCTTTATAAGGGTATACCACTTGCAGTCCCAGGTCACCTTCATCTAACTGTGGATTGACTGATTTGAAATTGATTTTCATTTCTATAAATTCTAGTCTATTTCTTGTTCCTCCTTATTCTTAGAGTATAACTCCAAACGGTACTAACCCAGAGCCCATGGTTTTTCCCAGGGTCTCCCTTTCTTAGCAGGCTCTTAATTCCATTTTTTGTTCTTTAAGCCTTATGAATGTCCCAGCTCTCCTCAGCATCTTGGACTCTCAGTTATTCATTTGTTTTTTCCAGATTCTGATACCATAATTCCTCAATGCCTTGTTAGATCTCAGATGCTTTTAAACAGAATGGAGCATTACCTTATGTATTGCATGCTTGTCCATCCTAGAATAAGTGATTTGAGATCAGTACCGTACGCCCTTCTTTTGTGAAATGGGAGGTGGCAGCTAGGAAAGGGGAATGAGAAAGGCAAAGAAGCAAGAGGCCCATATTACCAGCTCTTGGTCAAATCAGCCTTAAGCAAGTATATATATATGGAAATTGAGGGTATGGAAAGTGTCTCCTTTAAAACAGTCCATCACTAGCTGTATACTCAGCAGGATTGCATACATCATGTTCACTGAGAGACATGCACGAGAATGTGCGTAGAGGGGCGCCTGGGTGGCTCAGTTGGTTAAGCAACTGCTTTCAGCTCAGGTCATGATCCTGGAGACCCAGGATCGAGCCCCACATCGGGATTCCCGCTCAGCGGGAAGCCTGCTTCTCCCTCTCTCAGTCCCTCTGCTTGTGTTTCCTCTCTAGCTCTGTTTCTCTCTGTCAAATAAATAAATAAAATCTTTAAAAAAAAAAAAAAAGAATGTGCGTAGAATGCGTATTTTAATAGCCCAAAACTGGGAGCAACCCAAATGTTCGTCAATAACAGAATGGGAAAATATGGATTATTACACAACAGTGAAAATGACCAAAATTTAAGCACATGCAACAGTATGAATGAATCTCCCAAACAGAATATTACTGTGTTAAGTTATTCTGTATTTGGTCCAGGCAGAATATTTCTACTTAGTTTTCTTCATCTGTAAAACAGTATTGCTAATGTGTAGCAAACCTGATCAGGTGAAAGTGAAATTTTGGGGGGGGTCAATACACACATAAAGAGCTTAGAATAGTCCCCACTACGTGGTAAGTTCTCAGTAAGTGTAGGCCAGTTTTGGTTTTGCCATTCCTCCATTTCATTCCTCATACTCCTGCTACAGCAATGTTGTAATAGAGTCATCGCACTGTTCATATCATTACTGAGTTCCTTAAAATTATTCTGGATAAAATCCAAACTCCTTAGAATGACATGTTATTGCCTACCTTCTTCTTACAGTACTCTCTACCCTTATTGCTGTGTTCCAACCATAAAAAACTACAGCAGTGTCTCAAACTGTCTACCCTCTTAGGTCTCAGGAGGTTTTTTTCCCTCACTTGCTTAGACTTTAGAAAATTGTCCAATGTTCTTTTATCCTTTTTCTTTGAAGCTCAGTTGAAGAGAAAAATCCGCAAAAAGTCAAAGTGGTATTTAGGCACCATAACAAAACGAAGGAAGATTTCACAGGTGAAAGATGAGAGCCAGAATGTCACAGATGACAAAATTGAGAGTGATACAGAGGAAAATCAAGATACAAGTGTAGACCACAATGAGACTGGAAACACAGGAGAGTCCTCAGTGGAAGAAAATGAGAAACACCAGAATGCCTCTGAAAGCAAAATAGAACTGGGGAATAATAATTCAAGTATTTGTGGTAATGACAATGAACTTGAAGGATCTGGGAAGACCACCACAGCATGCACAGAAGTGAGGAAAGATAAAATTGTTTGCAATGGAGAGGCTTCTGGCTCTCAGATAATAGATATTTCTGATGAAAATGAAGCAAAAGGTAAGTCGTTCTCAATTAAACAACCTACTAATTTTAATTTTAAAAGATGTTTTGGAGCACCTGGGTGGCACAGTCAGTTGGGTGTCTGCCTCTTAGTTTTGACCTACGGTAGCAATCTCAGGTTCTTGAGATGGCTCTGCACTAGGTGCAGAGTCTGCTTAGGATTCTCTTTCACTCTCCTTCTGCTCCTCACTCATATTCTCTCTCTCTCAGATAAATACATAAGTCTTAAAAAAAAAATTCAAAGTGTTTTTTTTTTTTTTTAAAGATTTTATCTATTTGACAGAGAGAAACAAGCAGGAGGAGTGAGAGAGGGAGAAGCAGGCTTCCCACCAAGCAGGGAGCCCGATGTGGGACTCGATCCCAGGTCTCCGGGATCATGACCTGAGCCAAAGGCAGTCAGTCGCTTAACCAACTGAGCCACCCAGGTGCCCCCAAAAATTCAAAGGTTTTAAATGACTGATTACTATCTCTGTTTATTCCTTTTCCTTGTCTTTCAGAATGCAGGTGTTAATTGGGAAAAATAGCAGTTTCTTTACTTAATAACAGTTGAACTTATAAATCACTGTTGTTAAAAGCACAATGTGGCATCAGATAGACCTGGAGCTGAGCCCTAGTCCTCTACTTAGTAACTTGTAACCTTTGACAAGGTCTTGACTAGTCAGTCTCAGTTTTCTCTTCTGCAAAATTAGGGTAGATAGTGGTCAGGTGATGAAATATTTTGAAACTTGAATAAAATAATCATCCATCTTAAGCATGTAGCAAAGTGCTAGGCTATATAGTTTTCAAAAACTGGCAGGCTACCCTCTTCTTTTTAAGCAAAATCAGCAGTTTTCTGTAATTCCAACTGAGTGAAATAGAACAAATATTACTCACCCCATCATTGTTCTATTTCTATTATATGTTAAGTCCAAGATTATTTATGTTTATTCTAATGATCCTTCCACTGAAGTTTTTCTTTTTATTTTTCTTTTTCTTTTTTTTAAGATTTTATTTATTTGAAAAAGAGAGACAGTGAGAGAGGGAATATAAGCAGGGGGAGTGGGAGAGGGAGAAGCAGGCTCCTGGCTGAGCAGGGAGCCCTATGGGGAGCTAGATCCAAAGATCCTGGGATCATGATCTGACCCAGGGGCAGACTCTCAATGACTGAGCCACCCAGGTGCCCCACCCCAAAATTTTTAATTTAGCATTGTCTTCTATCTGGATCTTCTTGGATCTTTAGCAGTAGGTTTGTTTGGGTTTTGAAAAACTCAAACATTACTTACTCTTACAAAGCAAAAAGAAAGTTAGCAGTTAAAAATTTATTTTTCTCAGAAACAAGTATTGGTAATGTTAATGAGACTGTTCCCTCCTCCCCCCCCCCCCCCCCCCCCCCCCAGTGGCTTACAGACTGTAGAAGTCTTTCAAGGACTTCCTTAAATGAGTTCTAGTGTGTTTGAGTAATCAAGCAGAATAGACTAGGATATAGCCTTTTCAATGTGGGTATTTCAAATGTTAATCCTCTGGCTGTTTAATGTAGTATGTTTTGTTTGGGTTTGGAATTGTTTTATTTTTCTTTTATCATTATCTTTCTTTAAAGGACACTATTGGAGAACAGGTACTTGTTTACATATCTGCAGATTTGGGTTCTTGTTCTGGCTCTTACAACAGTTAGGTACATTAATCTTAGAAAAGTCCCTTCACTGCTCTTGGCTTCATTTTTCTTATCTCTCAGTGAGTAGATTATTCTAGATCAGAGATAGGTAAACTTTTTCTGTAAAGGGACAGTTGGTGAATATTTAGTGATACAATCTGTCCCAATTACTCAACCCTGTTAGAAAAGCCACATTGACACCTCTATGTAAAATGGGCATGGTTGTGTTCTAATTAGACTTTATTTATACCAGTAGGGCAAATTGGGCCTATCAATGTCAGTTTGCAACTCTTAGATTACTGAGGTCCTTTCCAGGTTGTACATTCTAGGACTCTAATGCCAAAGTAATCTTGTGCAAAGGATCCTGCTGATCTTAACAGTAGAGCCAATAAACCAGAGTTGGTGATTGTGTTTTAGTAAATATGTCCTGCCAATGTTTATTTTAAACATAATGTCTGTGAACCATGTAATAGTTACTAAAATTTTCATTCTAGAAATGTGTGTTCGGAGAATGACTCGAGCTAGACGTTCCCAAGTAGAACAACAGCAGCTCATCAGTGTTGAAAAGGCTTTGGCAATTCTTTCCCAGCCTACACCCTCACTTGTTGTGGACCATGAACGATTAAAAGTATGTAAATTGAAATTGTAATGCTTTCATTGTGCAGATTAATAACAGAACCCACCAAAAATGAACTTGTGATAGTACATTGTGTCAATCTGACATTCAGTAAATAATGATCTTGGATGAACTTGGTATAGAATAACCTTCATAAAAGCAGTGTTTGGAGATGGCTAGTGTGTTGATATTCTGATTTTTAACATACTTGTCTGCATTTTTGATCCTCTACATTTTTTAAAATTAATTATTTAGAGACAGGGCAAGCATGGCAGGTAGGGAGAAGGAGAGAATCTCAGGCAGACCCCCCACTGAGCATGGAGACTGTCACACAGGGCTCAATCTCACAATCCATGAGATCCTGACATGAGCCAAAACCAGTTGCTCAACCAACTAAGCCACCCAGGTGCCCATATACCTTATTTTTTGACCATAACCAGTAACGATTTTAGTTGGTTTTTACTCAACCGTAATGGCATTTTTTTCATTAACTGAGAGGTAATGGCATATCCTTGTAGGGCCAGACTTAAGGAATTACTGAAATCTGGTGAGTCCATTTCAGTCCTTAAACACTGAGCAGATGGAAAACGCTTTTTGTTTGTTTTTTTTAAAGGTTTTATTTATTTGACAGGGAGAAACACAGCCAGAGAGGGAACACAAGCAGGGGGAGTGAGAGAGGGAGAAGCAGGCCTCCCGCCGAGCAGGGAGCCCGATGTGGGACTCGATCCCGGGTCTCCGGGATCATAACCTGAGCCGAAGGCAGTTGCTTAACCAACTGAGCCACCCAGGCGCCCCTGGAAAACGCTTTTTATAAGAAAAAGAACCAGGACTCCTAGATGGTGTAGTCTGTTAAGTGTCCCACTTTCAGTTTTGGCTTAGGATGTGATCTTAAGGTCCTGAGATAGAGCCCCATGTCAGCCCCCACTTTGGGCTCCACACTTAGTGGGGAGTCTGTTTAAGACTCTGTCCCTCGCTTGCTCACTGTCTTTCTCTCTCCAAAATAGGTAAATCTTAAAAAAAAAAAAAAAAAAGAAGAACTGAAGGTTCATCATTTATGTACTGTCTCTTGTTTCACATTAAAATGTACTTGCATTGCCATAAAATACCTGGCAAACTGTTGCTTTTTTTTTTTACTAATCTAGTTTGAGCTTATATTTTATTTGTCTGTAGAGATTTATGGCTAAAATTGAAATTGGCCACTTTTTCAGCTATAGTTTTTAGGTTCGGAGTTGCCCAAGGCAGAGGACCAGGACCACAGAATGATGGTTAAATTCTATATTGCTGAGTATCAGAGTAACTTGCAGAGGTCACCATGTCTCATCAAATAATTGGTCTGCCCTCTCTCTGGTTTATATGCTAAAAATTGCACAAATCTTCAAAATTAAAATATCTTATCTCTTGGAATTTATCTCTCACATGTGTAAACACTCATGTTTTCTTTTAGAATCTTTTGAAGACTGTTGTTAAAAAAAGTCAAGAATACAATATTTTTCAGTTGGAAAATTTATATGCAGTAATCAGCCAGTGTATTTATCAGCATCGCATGGACTATGACAAAACAACACTTATTCAGGTAAACTCATCTGTATAAGATTATAAAAATTTTTAAAGACCATATTTTAACATATGGACTATGGATTATTTCTAGATACAGCTAAATTCTCTCCTTTTTGAAATCTAGCACTTCAGTAGTTTTTGTTTCTTCAGTAAACATTGAAACTATAGTATCAGACTATGAAAACATCTCTATTTTGTGTTGTGTGTTAATGAAGATATGTAGTTCTTTTTCAAAATAGACTTAAGATAGACCTTGTGTCTTTACTTAATCTTGCTTTACAGTGGGCATCAGTACTAATTTTTAAAAATAAATATTGGAGGATAACAGTATAGTATATCTATAACTATGTAGTATCGTGTACTGTAATATATTTACTATGTATCTATAGTATAATGTATTAGTAGGTACCTTCTAATGTACCTACTAGTATATAATATACATAGTAATTATACCTACTAAGTATTCTGTGGTACCTACATAGTATGATAGGTGTGTAATATTAACACCTATAAAATACAAAATAGTACTATCTAGAAATACAGTAGTGCCTTGATTATAACTGTTTGAACTTAGCATAAGATGAACGCATCTCACACTTATTTCAAAAGGATTTAAATAATGAAGTCCCATTGGTGATATCAGTTTATGTGACAGTCATAAATACTGAACTAAATTTCTGTTTCTCACTCTCAGATATATATATGAGTTAATATTCTTGAGGTTGTTGATGTAAAAAAAATAGCAATAGAGTAATGTTTGACTTTTTTCATACTGAAAGTTACTGTTTTTCCTTTTTATCATTTATCTAGAAAATGGAGCAAGAGGTAGAAAACTTCAGTTGTTCCAGAACATGATGTCATGGTATTGAATATTCTTTACATTGAGTTGCTATTTAATTCACCTTTGTCATGTCCATATAACCGATGCAAGATGAAATCCTGCAACTTTAAGGAAAAGATTAAAGTAGTAAATAAAAATATTTAAGCTTTCCTGGTATTTATGTACATGTGTAAGATAAATTACAGATATAACTGATAAATATTAGAAATTTGATTGAACAAGGCACTATAGTAATAGTAATTCTGTAGTGTATCGGTAGTTGAAGTATGGCCAACTTTTAATAAAAGTTATTTTGATAACTAATATTTTATGACACGTAAGAGTAATTAGTGACATTGGCATTTTTTGTTTTAAGCACTTTTAAGGCTTTTCTTTGCTAAAAATATTTTCTTGTTTCAAACTAAAAACTTATTTAACCATCGTGTCTTTGCCATCCTTTTGTTCTTTTATTCAGTGCCCATCTCCCATTTGCTTTTAGCTTTCTCCTCATTTTCTTAAAAGCCAGGGTTCAAGTCATTTGTGGGGAGGCCCCTGAACAATTTCTGTACTTGAATGTCAAAATTTAGATAAACATTTTTGTAATTCTGATTTGGGTTAATTAAAGATTTTAAATATTTTTGGTTTATTTTTATGATTATACACATAGCAAATGTATTAATAACTACTTTGTTAAATATCTTTTTAATAGCACAAAGGTTTTATATTTGAAAACTATCTTTCTAAATTTGTGTTTAGGTTATATTCTATAGATAGCTTTTGTATACAATTATATAAATATAAATATTATAAATTTTGTATTAATGATACCAAAAATACATTTCTTTCTTAAAGCAATAAAGTCATTCACTGCCGTGCATATTCTCTTGTTTTGGTTTTTTACAGAGACATTCTAATATTAGGTTGTAAAATAGTTGGAAACTTCCTTCAAGGGGAATAGGAGATAATGATCTCATATGAGAGATTCTGGATTCTAACAGTTTCAGAGTTGAGTTGCCTTTTGTTGTTGATTTATCTGGATATTGTATTTAAAGCCTTATAGAACCCAATAATTTAGATACCTTAATTAATAGATATCCTCTTACATAATGCATAAAGCAGTGCCAGGCACTGAAAAAATTAAGTGGTATATATTTTCTACATTTATGTATACACACATACTCATTTTTATTGAAGCTTATAACTCCAGATACATCTTTTGTAACTAGGATTTTATTTTGTATGTATAGTTTCTGTAATAAATTTTAAAGGTGAAAGTTGCTTCTCAAACTTGTTTCTATTTCTTCATTATTTTAAAATATCCTAAAGATAATCCAGTGCAAAACAAATACAAAATCTGTGTGTAGTTTAAAATGCTGTTGACACTGGAATGTTGATATGCATATGTTCATTAGCTGCAAAGAAGAGTGTGCTTTCTGTCCTTTTCATGATGTACTGTCTACAGACATGAAAGTATTCGGGGCTCCTGGATGGTTCAGAGGGTGAAGCCTCTTGCCTTCAGCTCAGGTCATGATCTCAGGGTCCTGGCATCGAGTCCCATGACGGGCTCTCTGCTTAGCAGGGAGCCTGCTTCCCCCTCTCTCTCTGCCTGCCTCTCTGCCTATTTGTGATCTCTCTCTCTCTGTCAAATAAATAAACAAAATCTTAAAAAAAAAAAAAGAAGAAAGTACTAGGTATACATTTCCTATGTAGACTTTCAAAATCATGCTGAAATTGCAAGCCTAGAATGTTTACCATTTTTTGCTTAAAAGTGTAATCAGTCTATAGTAATTAAGGCAAGAAAGAAATAAAAGGCATCCAAGTTGGAAAGGATGAAGTAAAGCTATTCACGAATGGCATGATTTTATATGTACAAAATCCTAAGGAATTCACAAAATATCTGTTAGAACTTATAAATTCAACAAAGTGGCAGGATGTAAGATCAGTGTAAAGTCAACTGTATTCTGTACAATCTTAATGAGCAATCCAGAAGAAAAATTAAGAGAGCAATTTCATTTATAATAGCATCTAAGATGATAAAACATCCTAGAGTAAATTTAACCAAGGAAGTACAAGACTTGTACACTGATAGTACAAAATGTTGCAGAAATTAAGTAAGACCTAAAGAAATGAAAAGACATCCTGAATTCATGTATTAGAAGACTTAATGTTGTCACAATAGTAACAAAGCTATCTATAGATTAAATATAATGCCTATCAAAATCGCAATAGCTTTTTTTGCAGCAATGGGAACATCAGTCCTAAATTCATAATGGAATTGCAAGGAACTCTGAATAGCCAAAACAATTTTGAAAAAGAAGAGAACATTAGAAGACTCATACTTCCCAATTTTAAAAGTTACACAAAATTACATCAATAAAACAGTGTGATATTGGCATAGAGGATGGATATAAGATCAATAGAATTGAGATTCCAGAAATAAATCCATTAATCTATGGTCAATTGATTTTTTAGAATAATGTCCAAGACCATTCAATGGAAAAAGAATAATGTCTTCAACAAGTGGTGTGCTGGGAAAGCTGGATACCCAAATGCAAAAGAATGAGGTTGGACCTCTGCCTCACATCATATAGAAAAATGAACACAAATGGGTCAAAGACTTAAATTTAAGAGCTAAAACTATAAAATTCTTAGAAGAAAACAAGGACAAATCTTTGACCTTGAATTTGGCAAGGATTTCTTAAATGTGGCCAAAAACACTAGCAAAATTAGATAAATAAGACTTCATCAAAATGAAAAACCCTAATGTCTCTGTTATAAATACTATCATTTCAAAGGACTATTGAAGCTCAACAACCAAAAGATAATTCAGTAAGAGGGATATTTTTGATGACTTAACAACTTTGAGATTTTTGGAAGATACCCCTCTGTTGAAATTTGTCTGTTTTGCTCATGATTGGACTGGAATTACGGTTTCATGGAGGAAGATGGCAGAAGTAAAGTGATTATATCAGGTTACGTACTATCAGTGTGTTTTATGGCTGTTGATTGACCTTAATCACCTGGCAGAAGTTGTGTTTCTCAGGTTTCTCCACTGTAAAATCACATTTTCTTTCCTTTCAATACTATACTGTGGAAGATCACTGCACAGCCTACTCATTAGCATGGGGAAGCTCTTCTCCCCTTCTGCCTTTTTTTTTAAATAGGATTTTATCAGGGATCCTGATAGGTATACACTTGAGGGTATTTGAGATTTGCTTGTCTTCTCCCCACTACCCTCCCACCCACACATACCCAGTACTTTTTTGCAGTTGAGTGAGTGCCCCATAATATAAGGGACTTTGTTAGGACTTGATTAACTACTTCTTGCCAAGGGATATTGTGGGGATAAAAAGTCACTCTCCATTAGGACATAAGGGCAAAGATAGCCAGTTTGCCTTCTAATATCCATTCTCTCATTCCTTATAACAATACCCTGAGCAATCTAATCTGTCAGGCTGGAAAATTATGTTTTCTTCCACTGCAGCAAAATGTGGCTATGAGACCAGGGGAGATACAAAGGAAGTGTGCACAATTTCTAGGAAACCTGCTGGGAAGGAAGGGGGTAAGAACACTTTCTGCTTTTTGTTTCCTTTTACCAGCTGCCGTGTGTGTGTGTGTGTGTGTGTGTGTGTGTGTGTGTGTGTGTGTGTGTGTAAAATGACTGGACCTCCCAAAGCTGTCTTGGACTATGAGGTGACCTTAAAGATGGAACTCATTCCCTACTTTATAAAAGTATAAGAAGAAAGAACCTAGCTCATAATAACTTCAGGGAATTGTGATTGAAGTGCTTAACTACATCTGGACTTCTTAATTGATAGAGAAACTTTCTTGTTTAAACTGTTGTTAGGTATATCTCTATTATTGATAATGGAATGCAATTCTTAGCCAAAAAAGGCATATAGGATACATAAAGAATCAGGGACATTAATATTTTCGATGCTTAAGTTCTTGAAAGGTCTTATTTGGGACTTGCTGCTCATAGGAAGTAAAAGCTAAAAAAAAAAAAAAAAGAAAAGAAAGAGCCAGTGAGGCCTTGAGTACACAGGTGGCATGATCAAATGAACTTGAAAGATTTTCTTGGATGGTCTAGAAAAGTGACCGGCTAGAGGCAAGAGAGTCTAAAAGAGGCCCTCAGAGACTTTTTAGCAAAGGAAGGCTTAGGCCTTATTTGGTAATACAGCATGCATAAAAGATAATTCCATAGTTGTAAAGATGAATCCAGGGGATTTTTGAATATATTGACAATATAAAGAAGAATTGTCAAGTTTAGAGATGAGTTGAATACAGTTGGAAATAACTTGATTTTCAGGTAATACAGAGATGCCAAGAGGCAGAAAGGAATACAGCCTTTATAGTCCATGCTTGTCACATAAGTTTTGTGAAAAGTAGCCACCCAAAAGATACATTCATCCTCATCCCTAGAATCTGTGAATGTTTCCTTCTCTGGAACAAAAAAGAGAGGGTCTTTAAATGTAATTAAGGATCTTGAGATGTGGAGATAGTTCTGGATTATTTGTGTTGAACCTTAAATGCAATCTTGTATATTTATGGAAGGGAGAACAGAAGGAGATTTTAGAAGATCTTAGAAAGTATGTGACCATCAAGTCAAAGATTGGTGTCATGCGGCCACAAGCCAAGGAAGTGCTGGCAGCCCACCACCAGGAGCTGGAAGAATCAAGGAATAGATTCTCCAGTACTTCCTTCAGAGGAATGCAGACCTGCCAACACTTTGATATGAGCCTGGTGTTACTGATTTTGGATTTCTGGCCTTCAAAATTGGAGGAGTGATATAATTGCCTTTAAGTAATGATGGTGAGAAGAATCTCGCCTTGAGATGGATTTTCCTCAGGAAATGAGTTTGTCATATGAGAGTAAGATGGGGAAGGAAATAAGAGGGGTTCTGAGTCAATTTTATGGGAGGAGGAATTTCTCGCCTTAGAGGCATGCTGTAAGTTTCAAAGCAAAAGAATAGTTTTTGCTTTCTTTTGGTTTTTGGTCAGGGGGTAGGGCATGTTTGGAATAGGGCATAGCAGGTTGCAAAAATACTTAACTACTCTTAACTGAGGGGACCAATGATTGCCATTTCACTGAATCAAATAGGGACTTCTTTGTCATCTTCTTACTCTACTACTCAGCATCATTCCATACCATAGAGCACATCTTTCTTGAAACAGTTTGTTGTTTTTGTTTTTTTCTTCCTGCCTGCTATAACACTACACTCACGGTTTTCACTCCAGATTCCAGGACTGCTATTTTATTTATTTTGCCTTTTGCCTTTTTGATGGCCTTCCTCTATCCTTAACCTTCATATTGTTCTCCAGGGCTTGATCCTCAGCTCTCTTCTCTCACTCTACACTCTTTCCCTGCTCTTAAGGCTTTAAATACCACCTGTATTTCAATAACTCTCAAGTTTGTATCTCCAGTCTATAATCACTTTCCTGAACTAGAAACTAACAACATATCTTGATCTTTTCCTGAAACCTACTGTTCCTTCAGAATTTCCATTATCAATAAAATGCCACTACCACCCATCCAAATACTAAAGCCAGAAACCTAAAGCTTCCTTCTCCTTTAGCTTCCTGTCTATCACCAATGCCTGATTCTCTACCTCCCAAATACTTCTCAGTTCTCTCTGTTTCTTCATCTAGCTCTCTGAACTCATCATAATCACAAGCCTAAAATACTGAAGAGCTTCCTCATTGGCCTTGCTTCTCTTGCCCCTACCATTTCTCCATTCAGTAGTCAGAATATTCTTTTAAGGATCCTAGATCTGTGATGTCAGTTGCTCATGCTCATTAGTGCTTCCCATTGCAGATCCTTAGGGTTCCTGCTTACCTCTCAGCTTCATCTCCCCACTCTTTTCCTCTACAGTGCTCCAGCCACTCTTAACCTTTTTTCAGTTATTTTTTCCTACTTCCTACCTCTGGGCTTTTCCACATGCTATTCCTTTGTCTAGAATGCCCTTCTCTCCACCAATGCTTAGCTAACTCCTCCATTTCTCAGCATAAAAGTCGCCGTCTTAGAGAAGTTTTCCTGATGCCCCGTCAATCTAAATGAGATTTCCTATTTTAACCTTCCATTTAGTCCCCGATATTTGTATGTGACATTTTTCACAATTTGTAACTATATATTTTATAGTGTTTACTTAACATTTGTCTCACTGTTATAGGCTTTTTACGTCAGGAACTATTTTTTTTCAAGATTTTATTTATTTGACAGAGCAGCAGCAGAGGGAGAGGGAGAAGGAGACTCCCTGTTGAGCAGGGAACCTGATGCAGGACTCGATCCCAGGATCCTGTGATCATGACCTAAGTCAAAGGCAGACACTTGCAGCACCTGGGTGGCTCAGTCGTTGGGCATCTGCCTTCTGCTCAGGTCATGGTCCCAGGGTCCTGGGATCGAGCCTCGACATGGTGCTCCCTGCTCAGCGGGAAGCTAGCTTTTCCCTCTCCCACTTCCTCTGCTTGTGTTCTGTCTCTCACTCTGTCTCTCTCTGTCAAATAAATAAATAAAATCTTAAA